>JABXNX010003944.1:0-19791 GCA_014843695.1 Archivesica marissinica
CTGTCATCACATTGCTAACTCACAGTACAATACATAGTGCAACTTTCATCACATTGCTAACTCACAATACCATACATAGTGCAACTGTCATCACATTGCTAACTCACAATACAATACATAGTGCAACTGTCATCACATTGCTAACTCACAATACAATACATAGTGCAACTGTCAGCATATTGCTAACTCACAATACAATACATAGTGCAACTGTCAGCACATTGCTAACTCACAATACAATACATATTGCAACTGTCATCACATTGCTAACTCACAATACAATACATAGTGCAACTGTCAGCACATTGCTAACTCACAATACAATACATAGTGCAACTGTCAGCACATTGCTAACTCACAATACAATACATAGTGCAACTGTCATCACATTGCTAACTCACAATACCATACATAGTGCAACTGTCATCACATTGCTAACTCACAACATACAATACATAGTGCAACTGTCAGCACATTGCTAACTCACAATACAATACATAGTGCAACTGTCACACATTGCTAACTCACAATACATACATAGTGCACTGTCTCACATTGCTAACTCACAATACAATACATATTGCAACTGTCATCACATTGCTAACTCACAATACAATACATAGTGCAACTGTCAGCACATTGCTAGCTCACAATACAATACATAGTGCAACTGTCAGCACATTGCTAACTCACAATACAATACATAGTGCAACTGTCATCACATTGCTAACTCACAATACAATACATAGTGCAACTGTCAGCACATTGCTAACTCAAAATACAATACATAGTGCAACTGTCAGCACATTGCTAACTCACAATACAATACATAGTGCACATTCATCACATTGCTAACTCACAATACAATACATAGTGCAACTGTCATCACATTGCTAACTCACAATACATACATAGTGCAACTGTCAGCACATTGCTAACTCACAATACAATACATAGTGCAACAGTCATCACATTGCTAACCCACAATACAATACATAGTGCAACTGTCATCACATTGCTAAATCACAAAACAATACATAGTGCAACTGACATCATATTGCTAACTCACAATACAATACATAGTGCAACAGTCATCACATTGCTAACCCACAATACAATACATAGTGCAACTGTCATCACATTGCTAAATCACAATACAATACATAGTGCAACTGTCATCACATTGCTAACTCACAATACCATACATAGTGCAACTGTCAGCAAATTGCTAACTCACAATACAATACATAGTGCAACTGTCAGCACATTGCTAACTCACAATACAATACATAGTGCAACTGTCACACATTGCTAATCACAATACAATACATAGTGCAACTGTCAGCATATTGCTAACTCACAATACAATACATAGTGCAACTGTCAGCATATTGCTAACTCACAATACAATACATAGTGCAACTGTCATCACATTGCTAACTCACAATACAATACATAGTGCAACTGTCATCACATGGCTAACTCACAATACAATACATAGTGCAACTGTTATCACATTGCTAACTCACAATACAATACATATGTAATGTCACACATTGCTAGCTTACAATACAATACATAGTGCAACTGTCAGCACATTGCTAACTCACAATACAATACATAGTGCAACTGTCAGCACATTGCTAACTCACAATACAATACATAGTGCAACTGTCATCACATTGCTAACTCACAATACAATAC
Organism: Archivesica marissinica; assembly: GCA_014843695.1. Lineage (NCBI taxonomy): Eukaryota > Metazoa > Mollusca > Bivalvia > Venerida > Vesicomyidae > Archivesica > Archivesica marissinica. The sequence continues at coordinate 1,705 of JABXNX010003944.1, forward strand.
ATAGTGCAACTGTCAGCACATTGCTAACTCACAATACAATACATAGTGCAACTGTCATCACATTGCTAAATCACAATACAATACATAGTGCAACTGTCATCACATTGCTAACTCACAATACAATACGTAGTGCAACTGTCATCACATGGCTAACTCACAGTACAATACATAGTGCAACTGTCATCACATTGCTAACTCACAAAACAATACAATATATAGTGCAACTTTCAGCACATTGCTAACTCACAGTACCATACATAGTGCAACTGTCAGCACATTGCTATCTCACAATACCATACATAGTGCAAATGTCAGCACATTGCTAGCTCACAATACCATACATACTGCAAAAGTCATCACATTGCTAACTCACAGTACCATACATAGTGCAACTGTCATCACATTGCTAACTCACAATACAATACATACTAGTGCAAATGTCATCACATTGCTAACTCAGATTACAATACGATACATAATGCATCTGTCAGCAAATTGCTAACTCACAATACAATACATAGTGCAACTGTCAGCATATTGCTAACTCACAATACAATACATAGTGCAACTGTCAGCATATAGCTAACTCACAATACAATACATAGTGCAACTGTCATCACATTGCTAACTCACAATACAATACATAATGCAACTGTCAGCACATTGCTAGCTCACAATGCAATACATAGTGCAACTGTCAGCACATTGCTAACTCACAATACAATACATATAGCAACTGTCACCACATTGCTAACTCACAATACAATACATAGTGCAACTGTCATCACATTGCTAACTCAGATTACAATACGATACATAATGCAACTGTCAGCAAATTGCTAACTCACAATACAATACATAGTGCAACTGTCAGCATATTGCTAACTCACAATACAATACATAGTGCAACTGTCAGCATATTGCTAACTCACAATACAATACATAGTGCAACTGTCATCACATTGCTAACTCACAATACAATACATAGTGCAACTGTCAGCACATTGCTAGCTCACAATGCAATACATAGTGCAACTGTCAGCACATTGCTAACTCACAATACAATACATATAGCAACTGTCACCACATTGCTAACTCACAATAGAATACATAGTGCAACTGTCAGCACATTGCTAACTCAAAATACAATACATATTGCAACTGTCAGCACATTGCTATCTCACAATACAATACATAGTCCAACAGTCATCACATTGCTAACTCACAATACAATACAATACATAGTGCAACTGTCATCACATTGCTAACTCACAATACAATACATATTGCAACTGTCAGCACATTGCTAGCTCACAATGCAATACATAGTGCAACTGTCAGCACATTGCTAACTCACAATACAATACATTGTGCAACTGTCATCACATTGCTAACTCACAATACAATACATATAGCAACTGTCACCACATTGCTAACTCACAATACAATACATAGTGCAACTGTCATCACATTGCTAGCGTACAATAGAATACATAGTGCAACTGTCAGCACATTGCTAACTCAAAATACAATACATATTGCAACTGTCAGCACATTGCTATCTCACAATACAATACATAGTCCAACAGTCATCACATTGCTAACTCACAATACAATACAATACATAGTGCAACTGTCAGCACTTTGATAGCTCACACTAAAATACAATACATATTGCAACTTTCATCACATTTCTAACTCAAAATACAATACATAGTGCAACTGTCAGCACATTGCTAAATCACAATACAATACATAGTGCAACTGTCATCATATTGCTAACTCACAGTACAATACATAGTGCAACTGTCTGCACATTGCTAACTCAAAATACATTACATATTTCAGCTGTCAGCACATTGCTAAATCACAATACAATACATAGTGCAACTGTCGTCACATTGCTAGCTCACAATACAATACATAGTGCAACAGTCATCACATTGCTAACTCACAATACAATACATAGTGCAACTGTCATCACATTGCTAAATCACAATACAATACATTGTGCAACTGTCATCACATTGCTAACTCACAATACAATACATATAGCAACTGTCACCACATTGCTAACTCACAATACAATACATAGTGCAACTGTCATCACATTGCTAGCGTACAATAGAATACATAGTGCAACTGTCAGCACATTGCTAACTCAAAATACAATACATATTGCAACTGTCAGCACATTGCTATCTCACAATACAATACATAGTCGAACAGTCATCACATTGCTAACTCACAATACAATACAATACATAGTGCAACTGTCAGCACTTTGATAGCTCACACTAAAATACAATACATATTGCAACTTTCATCACATTTTTAACTCAAAATACAATACATAGTGCAACTGTCAGCACATTGCTAAATCACAATACAATACATAGTGCAACTGTCATCATATTGCTAACTCACAGTACAATACATAGTGCAACTGTCTGCACATTGCTAACTCACAATGCAATACATAGTGCAACTGTCAGCACATTGCTAACTCACAATGCAATACATAGTGCAACTGTCGTCACATTGCTAGCTCACAATACAATACATAGTGCAACAGTCATCACATTGATAACTCACAATACAATGCAATACATAGTGCAACTGTCATCACATAGCTATCTCAGAGTACAATACCATACATATTGCAACTGTCAGCAAATTGCTAACTCACAATACAATACATAGTGCAACTGTCAGCATATTGCTAAATCACAATACAATACATAGTGCCACTGTCAGCATATTGCTAACTCACAAAACAATACAATATATAGTGCAACTTTCATCACATTGCTAACTCACAGTACCATACATAGTGCAACTGTCATCACATTGCTAACTCACAATACCATACATACTGCAACTATCAGCACATTGCTAACTCACAATAAAATACATACTGCAACTGTCATCACATTGCTATGTCACAATACAATACATAGTGCGACTGTCATCACATTGCTAACTCACAATACAATGCAATACATAGTGCAACTGTCATCACATAGCTATCTCAGAGTACAATACCATACATAATGCAACTGTCAGGAAATTGCTAACTCACAATACAATACATAGTGCCACTGTCAGCATATTGCTAACTCACAATACAATACATAATGCAACTGTCAGCATATTGCTAACTCACAATACAATACATATGGCAACTGTCACCACATTGCTAGCGTACAATACAATACATAGTGCAACTGTCAGCACATTGCTAACTCACAATACAATACATAGTGCAACTGTCAGCATATTTCTAACTCACAATACAATACATAGTGCAACTGTCAGCATATTGCTAACTCACAATACAATACATATAGCAACTGTCACCACATTGCAAGCGTACAATACAATACATAGTGCAACTGTCAGCACATTGCTAACTCACAATACAATACATAGTGCAACTGTTAGCACATTTTTAACTCACAATACAATACATAGTGCAACTGTCAGCACATTGCTAACTCACAATACAATACATAGTGCAACTGTCATCACATTGATAACTCATAATACAATACATAATGGAATGTCAGCATATTGCTAACTCACAATACAATACATAGTGCAACTGTCATCACATTGCTAGCTCACAATACAATACATAATGCAACAGTCATCACATTGCTAACTCACAATACAATACATAGTGCAACAGTCATCGCATTGCTAACTCACAATACAATACATAGTGCAACTGTCAGCACATTGCTAAATCACAATACAATACATAGTGCAACTGTCAGCACATTGTTAACTCACAATGCAATACATAGTGCAACTGTCATCACATTGCTAGCACACAATACAATACATAATGCAACTCTCAGCACATTGCTAACTCACAATACACTACATAGTGCAACTGTCAGCACATTGCTAGCTCACAATACCATACATAGTGCAACAGTCATCACATTGCTAACTCACAATACAACACATAGTGCAACTGTCAGCACATTGCTAAATCACAATACAATAAATAGTGCAACTGTCAGCACATTGCTAACTCACAATGCAATACATAGTGCAACTGTCATCACATTGCTAGCTCACAATACAATACACAGTGCAACAGTCATCACATTGCTAACCCACAATACAATACATAGTGCAACTGTCATCACATTGCTAGCTCACAATACAATACACAGTGCAACAGTCATCACATTGCTAACCCACAATACAATACATAGTGCAACTGTCAGCAAATTGCTAACTCACAATACAATACATAGTGCAACTGTCAGCATATTGCTAACTCATAATACAATACATAGGGGAACTGTCAGCACTTTGATAGCTTACACTAAAATACAATACATATTGCAACTTTCATCACATTGCTAACTCAAAATACAATACATAGCGCAACTGTCAGCACATTGCTAACTCAAAATACAATAAATAGTGCAACTGTCAGCACATTGCTTGCTCACAATACAATGCATAGTGCAACAGTTAGCACATTGCTAACTCACAATACAATACAGAGTGCAGCTGTCAGCACATTGCTAACTCACAATACAATACACAGTGCAACTGTCAGCACATTGCTAGCTCACAATACACTACATAGTGCAACAGTCATCACATTGCTAAATCACAATACAATACATAGTGCAACTGTCATCACATTGCTAACTCACAATACAATACGTAGTGCAACTGTCAACACATTGTTAGCGCACAATACCATACATAGTTCAACTCACAGCTAATTGCTAGCTCACAATACAATACATAGTGCAACTGTCAGCACATTGCTAAATCACAATACAATACATAGTGCAACTGTCATCACATTGCTAACTCACAATACAATACGTAGTGCAACTGTCAACACATTGCTAGCGCACAATACCATACATAGTTCAACTCACAGCTAATTGCTAGCTCACAATACAATACATAGTGCAACTGTCAGCACATTGATAACTCACAATACAATACATAGTGCAACTGTCAGCACATTGCTAAAATACAATACATAGTGCAACTGTCATCATATTGCTAACTCACAATACAATACATAGTGCAACTGTCATCATATTGCTAACTCACAATACAATACATAGTGCAACTGTAATCACATTGCTAACTCACAATACAATACATAGTGCAACTGTCATCATATTGCTAACTCACAATACAATACATAGTGCAACTGACAGCATATTTAGAGCTCACATTCAATACATAATGCAACTGTAATCTCATTGCTAACTCACAATACAATACATAGTGCAATTGTCATCACATTGCTAACTCACAATACAATATATAGTGCAACTGTCATCATATTGCTAAATCAGAATACAATACTTAGTGTAACTGACAGCACATTGCTTGCTCACAATACAATGCATAGTGCAACAGTCAGCACATTGCTAACTCAAAATACAATACATAGTGCAACTGTCATCACATTGCTAGCTCACAATACACTACATAGTGCAATAGTCATCACATTGCTAACTCACAATACAATAAATATTGCAGCTGACAGCACATTGCTAACTCACAATACAATACATAGTGCAACTGTCAGCACATTGCTAGCTCACAATACACTACCTAGTGCAACTGTCATCACATTGCTAACTCACAATACAATACGTAGTGCAACAGTCATCAAATTGCTAACTCACAATACAATACATAGTGCAACTGTCAGCACATTGCTAAATCACAATACAATACATAGTGCAACTGTCAGCACATTGCTAGCTCACAATACAATACACAGTGCAACAGTCATCACATTGCTAACCCACAATACAATACATAGTGCAACTGTCATCACATTGCTAAATCACAAAACAATACATAGTGCAACTGACATCATATTGCTAACTCACAAAACAATACATAGTGCAACTGTCATCACATGGCTATCTCACAGTACAATACATAGTGCAACTGTCATCACATTGCTAACTCACACAACAATACAATATATAGTGCAACTTTCAGCACATTGCTAACTCACAGTACCATACATAGTGCAACTGTCATCACATTGCTAACTCACAATACCATACATAGTGCAACTGTCAGCACCTTGCTAACTCACAGTACCATACATAGTGCAACAGTCATCACATTGCTAACTCACAATACAATACATAGTGCAACTATCAGCACATTGCTAACTCAAAATACAATAAATAGTGCAACTGTCAGCACATTGCTAACTCACAATACAATACATAGTGCAACTCTCATCATATTGCTAAATCACAATTCAATATATAGTGCAACTGTCATCACATTGCTAAATCACAATACAATACATAGTGCAACTGACAGCACATTGCTTGCTCACAATACAATGCATAGTGCAACAGTCAGCACATTGCTAACTCACAAAACAATACACAATGCAACTGTCAGCACATTGCTAGCTCACAATACAATACAGAGTGCAACTGTCAGCACATTGCTAACTCACAATACCATACATAGTGCAACATTCATCACATTGCTAGCTCACAATACACTACATAGTGCAATAGTCATCACATTGCTAACTCACAATACAATAAATATTGCAGCTGACAGCACATTGCTAACTCACAATACAATACATAGTGCAACTGTCAGCACATTGCTAGCTCACAATACACTACCTAGTGCAACTGTCATCACATTGCTAACTCACAATACAATACGTAGTGCAACAGTCATCAAATTGCTAACTCACAATACAATACATAGTGCAACTGTCAGCACATTGCTAAATCACAATACAATACATAGTGCAACTGTCAGCACATTGCTAACTCACAATACAATACATAGTGCAACAGTCATCACATTGCTAACTCACAATACAATACATAGTGCAACTGTCATCACATTGCTAAATCACAATACAATACATAGTGCAACTGACATCATATTGCTAACTCACAATACAATACATAGTGCAACTGTCATCACATTGCTATCTCACAGTACAATACATAGTGCAACTGTCATCACATTGCTAACTCACAAACAATACAATATATAGTGCAACTTTCAGCACATTGCTAACTCACAGTACCATACATAGTGCAACTGTCATCACATTGCTAACTCACAATACCATACATAGTGCAACTGTCAGCACATTGCTAACTCACAGTACCATACATAGTGCAACAGTCATCACATTGCTAACTCACAATACAATACATAGTGCAACTATCAGCACATTGCTAACTCAAAATACAATAAATAGTGCAACTGTCAGCACATTGCTAACTCACAATACAATACATAGTGCAACTCTCATCATATTGCTAAATCACAATTCAATATATAGTGCAACTGTCATCACATTGCTAAATCACAATACAATACATAGTGCAACTGACAGCACATTGCTTGCTCACAATACAATGCATAGTGCAACAGTCAGCACATTGCTAACTCACAAAACAATACACAATGCAACTGTCAGCACATTGCTAGCTCACAATACAATACATAGTGCAACTGTCAGCACATTGCTAACTCACAAAATACAATATACTAGTGCAACTGTCATCAATTGCTACTCACAATACAATACATAGAACTGCATTGCTATCAATATAGTGCAACTGTCATCACATTGCTAACTCACAATACAATACATATGCACTGCACATTGTAACTATTTTGTGTTTGTATACAATAATAGTGAACTGTCAGCACATTGCTAACTCAAATACAATAAATAGTGCAACTGTCAGCACATTGCTAACTCACAATACAATACATAGTGCAACTGTCAGCACATTGCTAACTCAAAATACAATAAATAGTGCAACTGTCAGCACATTGCTAACTCACAATACAATACATAGTGCAACTGTCATCATATTGCTAACTCACAATACAATATATAGTGCAACTGTCATCACATTGCTAAATCACAATACAATACATAGTGCAACTGACAGCACATTGCTTGCTCACAATACAATGCATAGTGCAACAGTTAGCACATTGCTAGCTCAAATAAATACATAGTGCATTCACACATTGCTAACTCACAATACAATACATGTGCAACTGTCAGCACCTTGCTACTCACAGTACCATACATAGTCAACAGTCATCACATTGCTAACTCACAATACAATAAAGTGCAACTTCAGCCATTCTAACTCAATACAAATAGTGCAACTGTCGCACATTGCTAACTCACAATACAATACATAGTGCAACTCTCATCATATTGCTAAATCACAATTCAATATATATGCAACTGTCATCCATTGCTAATCACAATCAATCATAGTGCAACTGACAGCACATTGCTTGCACAAATACAATGCATAGTGCAACTCAGCACATTGCTAACTCACAAAACAAACCAATGCAACTGTCTGTTGTGTGTATACATTGCTATCACAATACAATACGTAGTGCAACTGTCATCACATTGCTAACTCACAATACAATACATAGTGCAACTGTCAGCACATTGCTAAATCACAATACAATACATAGTGCAACTGTCAGCACATTGCTAACTCACAATGCAATACATAGTGCAACTGTCATCACATTGCTAGCTCACAATACAATACACTGTGCAACAGTCATCACATTGCTAACCCACAATACAATACATAGTGCAACTGTCATCACATTGCTAAATCACAAAACAATACATAGTGCAACTGACATCATATTGCTAACTCACAAAACAATACATAGTGCAACTGTCATCACATGGGTATCTCACAGTACAATACATAGTGCAACTGTCATCACATTGCTAACTCACACAACAATACAATATATAGTGCAACTTTCAGCACATTGCTAACTCACAGTACCATACATAGTGCAACTGTCATCACATTGCTAACTCACAATACCATACATAGTGCAACTGTCAGCACCTTGCTAACTCACAGTACCATACATAGTGCAACAGTCATCACATTGCTAACTCACAATGCAATACATAGTGCAACTATCAGCACATTGCTAACTCAAAATACAATAAATAGTGCAACTGTCAGCACATTGCTAACTCACAATACAATACATAGGGGAACTGTCAGCACATTGCTAACTCAAAATACAATAAATAGTGCAACTGTCAGCACATTGCTAACTCACAATACAATACATAGTGCAACTGTCATCATATTGCTAACTCACAATACAATATATAGTGCAACTGTCATCACATTGCTAAATCACAATACAATACATAGTGCAACTGACAGCACATTGCTTGCTCACAATACAATGCATAGTGCAACAGTTAGCACATTGCTAGCTCACAATACAATACATAGTGCAGCTTTCAGCACATTGCTAACTCACAATACAATACATAGTGCAACTGTCAGCACATTGCTAGCTCACAATGCACTACATAGTGCAACAGTCATCACATTGCTAAATCACAATACAATACATAGTGCAACTGTCAGCACATTGCTAACTCACAATACAATACATAGTGCAACTGTCATCATATTGCTAACTCACAATACAATACATAGTGCAACTGTCATCACATTGCTAACTCACAATACAATACATAGTGCAACTTCATCACATGCTAATCACATACAATACATAGTGCAACTGCAGCTTTAGCTCACATACATTGGTTTGCTAACTCACAATACTTGTGTTTGTTATCAATACATATTGCAACTGTCATCACATTGCTAACTCACAATCATACATAGGCAATGTCATCACATTGCTAAATCACAATACAATAATAGTGCAACTGTCATCATATTGCTAATCACAATACAATACTAGTGAACTGCAGCCTTGCTCTCACAATACATACTAGTGCACTGTCATCACATTGCTATCTAACAATACAATACATAGTGCAACTGTCAGCACATTGCTAAATCACAATACAATACATAGTGCAACTGTCAGCACATTGCTAACTCACAATGCAATACATAGTGCAACTGTCATCACATTGCTAGCTCACAATACAATACATTGTGCAACAGTCATCACATTGCTAACTCACAATACAATACATAGTGCAACTGTCATCACATTGCTAAATCACAAAACAATACATAGTGCAACTGACATCATATTGCTAATACAAACACTCAATCATACATAGTGCAACGTCATCACATTGCTATTGTGGTGTTTTTGTGGTCATTGCTAACTCACAATACCATACATAGTGCAACTGTCAGCACCTTGCTAACTCACAGTACCATACATAGTGCAACAGTCATCACATTGCTAACTCACAATACAATACATAGTGCAACTATCAGCACATTGCTAACTCACAATACAATACATAGGGGAACTGTCAGCACATTGCTAACTCAAAATACAATAAATAGTGCAACTGTCAGCACATTGCTAACTCACAATACAATACATAGTGCAACTGTCATCATATTGCTAACTCACAATACAATATATAGTGCAACTGTCATCACATTGCTAAATCACAATACAATACATAGTGCAACTGACAGCACATTGCTTGCTCACAATACAATGCATAGTGCAACAGTTAGCACATTGCTAGCTCACAATACAATACATAGTGCAGCTTTCAACACATTGCTAACTCACAATACAATACATAGTGCAACTGTCATCATATTGCTAACTCACAATACAATAAATAGTGCAACTGTAATCACATTGCTAACTCTCAATACAATACATAGTGCAACTTTCATCACATTGCTAACTCACAATACAATACATAGTGCAACTGACAGCCTATTTATAGCTCACAGTACATGACATAATGCAACTGTTATCTCATTGCTAACTCACAATACAATACCTAGTGCAACTGTAATCATATTGCTAACTCACATTACAATACATATTGCAACTGTCATCACATTGCTAACTCACAATGCGATACATAGAGCAATTGTCATCACATTGCTAACTCACCATACAATATATAGTGCAACTGTCATCATATTGCTAAATCACAATACAATACTTAGTGTAACTGACAGCTCATTGCTTGCTCACAATACACTACCTAGTGCAACTGTCATCACATTGCTATCTAACAATACAATACGTAGTGCAACAGTCATCACATTGCTAACTCACAATACAATACATAGTGCAACTGTCAGCACATTGCTAAATCACAATACAATACATAGTGCAACTGTCAGCACATTGCTAACTCACAATGCAATACATAGTGCAACTGTCATCACATTGCTAGCTCACAATACAATACACTGTGCAACAGTCATCACATTGCTAACCCACAATACAATACATAGTGCAACTGTCATCACATTGCTAAATCACAAAACAATACATAGTGCAACTGACATCATATTGCTAACTCACAATACAATACATAGTGCAACTGTCATCACATGGCTATCTCACAGTACAATACATAGTGCAACTGTCATCACATTGCTAACTCACACAACAATACAATATATAGTGCAACTGTCAGCACATTGCTAGCTCACAATACCATACATAGTGCAACTGTCAGCACATTGCTAACTCACAGTACCATACATAGTGCAACAGTCATCACATTGCTAACTCACAATACAATACATAGTGCAACTATCAGCACATTGCTAACTCACAATACAATACATAGTGCAACTGACAGCTAATTGCTAGCGCACAATAAAATACATAGTGCAACTGTCATCACATTGCTATTTCACAATACAATACATAGTGCAACTGTCATCACATTGCTAACTCACAATACAATACAATACATAGTGCAACTGTCACCACATTGCTAACTCAAATTACAATACCATACATAATGCAACTGTCAGCAAATTGCTAACTCACAATACAATATATAGTGCAACTGTCAGCATATTGCTAACTCACAATACAATACATAGTGCAACTGTCAGCATATTGCTAACTCACAATACAATACATTGTGCAACTGTCATCACATTGCTAACTCACAATACAATACATAGTACAACTGTCATCACATGGCTAACTCACAATAAAATACATAGTGCAACTGTTATCACATTGCTAACTCACAATACAATACATATAGTAACTGTCACCACATTGCTAGCGTACAATACAATACATAGTGCAACTGTCAGCACATTGCTAACTCACAATACAATACATAGTGCAACTGTCAGCACATTGCTAACTCACAATACAATACATAGTGCAACTGTCATCACATTGCTAACTCAAAATACAATACATAGTGCAACTGTCAGCACATTGCTAACTCACAATACATACATAGTGCAACTGTCATCACATTGCTAACTCACAATACAATACATAGTGCAACTGTCATCATATTGCTAACTCACAATACAATACATAGTGCAACTGTCATCACATTGCTAACTCACAGTACAATACATAGTGCAACTGTCATCATATTGCTAACTCACAATACAATACATAGTGCAACTGTCATCACATGGTTAACTCACAGTACAATACATAGTGCAACTGTCATCACATTGCTAACTCACAAAATAATACAATATATAGTGCAACTTTCAGCACATTGCTAACTCACAGTACCATACATAGTGCAACTGTCAGCACACTGCTAACTCACAATACCATACATAGTGCAACTGTCAGCACATTGCTAACTCACAATACAATACATAGTGCAACTGTCATCACATGGCTATCTCACAGTACAATACATAGTGCAACTGTCATCACATTGCTAACTCACAAACAATACAATATATAGTGCAACTGTCAGCACATTGCTAACTCACTTTACCATACATAGTGCAACTGTCAGCACATTGCTAGCTCACAATACCATACATAGTGCAACTGTCAGCACATTGCTAACTCACAGTACCATACATAGTGCAACAGTCATCACATTGCTAACTCACAATACAATACATAGTGCAACTATCAGCACATTGCTAACTCACAATACAATACATAGTGCAACTGACAGCTAATTGCTAGCGCACAATAAAATACATAGTGCAACTGTCATCACATTGCTATTTCACAATACAATACATAGTGCAACTGTCATCACATTGCTAACTCACAATACAATACAATACATAGTGCAACTGTCATCACATTGCTAACTCAATTACAATACCATACATAATGCAACTGTCAGCAAATTGCTAACTCACAATACAATATATAGTGCAACTGTCAGCATATTGCTAACTCACAATACAATACATAGTGCAACTGTCAGCATATTGCTAACTCACAATACAATACATAGTGCAACTGTCAGCATATTGCTAACTCACAATACAATACATTGTGCAACTGTCATCACATTGCTAACTCACAATACAATACATAGTACAACTGTCATCACATGGCTAACTCACAATAAAATACATAGTGCAACTGTTATCACATTGCTAACTCACAATACAATACATATAGTAACTGTCACCACATTGCTAGCGTACAATACAATACATAGTGCAACTGTCAGCACATTGCTAACTCACAATACAATACATAGTGCAACTGTCATCACATTGCTAACTCACAATACAATACATAGTGCAACTGTCATCACATTGCTAACTCACAATACAATACATAGTGCAACTGTCAGCACATTGCTAACTCACAATACAATACATAGTGCAAGTATCACATGCTAATACAATATGTCATCAATTGCTAACTCACAATACAATACGTAGTGCAACTGTCATCACTGTATCACATACAAACATGGCAACTGTCATCATATTGCTAACTCACAATACAATACGTAGTGCAACTGTCATCACATGGTTAACTCACAGTACAATACATAGTGCAACTGTCATCACATTGCTAACTCACAAAATAATACAATATATAGTGCAACTTTCAGCACATTGCTAACTCACAGTACCATACATAGTGCAACTGTCAGCACACTGCTAACTCACAATACCATACATAGTGCAACTGACAGCACATTGCTAACTCACAGTACCATACATAGTGCAACAGTCATCACATTGCTAACTCACAATACAATACATAGTCCAACTGTCAGCACATTGCTAGCTCACAATACCATACATAGTGCAACAGTCATCACATTGTTAACTCACAGTACCATACATAGTGCAACTGTCAGCACATTGCTAACTCACAATACCATACATAGTGCAACATTCATCACATTGCTAGCTCACAATACAATACATAGTGCAACTGTCAGCACATTGCTAGCTCACAATACAATACACTGTGCAACAGTCATCACATTGCTAACCCACAATACAATACATAGTGCAACTGTCATCACATTGCTAAATCACAAAACAATACATAGTGCAACTGACATCATATTGCTAACTCACAATACAATACATAGTGCAACTGTCATCACATGGCTATCTCACAGTACAATACATAGTGCAACTGTCATCACATTGCTAACTCACACAACAATTCAATATATAGTGCAACTTTCAGCACATTGTTAACTCACAGTACCATACATAGTGCAACTGTCAGCACAATGCTAGCTCACAATACCATACATAGTGCAACTGTCAGCACATTGCTAACTCTCAGTACCATACAGAGTGCAACAGTCATCACATTGCTAACTCACAATACAATACATAGTGCAACTATCAGCACATTGCTAACTCACAATACAATACATAGTGCAACTGACAGCTAATTGCTAGCGCACAATAAAATACATAGTGCAACTGTCATCACATTGCTATATCACAATACAATACATAGTGCAACTGTCATCACATTGCTAACTCACAATACAATACAATACATAGTGCAACTGTCATCACATTGCTAACTCAGATTACAATACCATACATAATGCAACTGTCAGCATATTGCTAACTCACAATACAATACATAGTGCAACTGTCAGCATATTGCTAACTCACAATACAATACATAGTGCAACTGTCAGCATATTGCTAACTCACAATACAATACATAGTGCAACTGTCATCACATTGCTAACTCACAATACAATACATAGTGCAACTGTCATCACATTGCTAGCTTACAATACAATACATAGTGCAACTGTCAGCACATTGCTAACTCACAATACAATACATAGTGCAACTGTCAGCACATTGCTAACTAACAATACAATACATAGTGCAACTGTCAGCACATTGCTAACTCACAATACAATACATAGTGCAACTGTCATCACATTGCTAAATCACAATACAATACATAGTGCAACTGTCATCATATTGCTAACTCACAATACAATACATAGTGCAACTGTCATCACATGGCTAACTCACAGTACAATACATAGTGCAACTGTCATCACATTGCTAACTCACAAAACAATACAATATATAGTGCAACTTTCAGCACATTGCTAACTCACAATACCATACATAGTGCAACTGTCAGCACATTGCTAACTCACAATACCATACATAGTGCAATTGTCAGCACATTGCTAACTCACAGTACCATACATAGTGCAACAGTCATCACATTGCTAACTCACAATACAATACATAGTGCAACTGTCAGCACATTGCTAGCTCACAATACCATACATAGTGCAACAGTCATCACATTGCTAACTCACAGTACCATACATAGTGCAACTGTCAGCACATTGCTAACTCACAATACCATACATAGTGCAACAGTCATCACATTGCTAACTCACAATACAATACATAGTGCAACTGTCAGCACATTGCTAGCTCACAATACCATACATAGTGCAACTGTCATCACATTGCTAACTCACAGTACCATACATAGTGCAACTGTCAGCATATTGCTAGCTCACAATACCATACATAGTGCAACTGTCATCACATTGCTATATCACAATACAATACATAGTGCAACTGTCATCACATTGCTAACTCACAATACAATACAATACATAGTGCAACTGTCATCACATTGCTAACTCAGATTACAATACCATACAATATGCAACTGTCAGCAAATTGCTAACTCACAATACAATACATAGTGCAACTGTCAGCATATTGCTAACTCACAATACAATACATAATGCAACTGTCATCACATTGCTAACTCACAATACAATACATAGTGCAACTGTCAGCATATTGCTAACTCACAATACAATACATAGTGCAACTGTCATCACATTGCTAACTCACAATACAATACATAGTGCAACTGTCAGCACATTGCTAACTCACAATACAATACATAGTGCAACTGTCAGCAATTGCTAACTCACAATACAATACAAGTGCAACTGTCATCACATTGCTACACAATACAATACATAGTGCAACTGTCATCACATTGCTAACTCACAATACAATACATAGTGCAACTGTCAGCACATTGCTAACTCACAATACAATACATAGTGCAACTGTCAGCACATTGCTAACTCACAATACAATACATAGTGCAACTGTCATCACATTGCTAACTCACAATACAATACATAGTGCAACTGTCAGCACATTGCTAACTCACAATACAATACATAGTGCAACTGTCAGCACATTGCTAACTCACAATACAATACATAGTGCAACTGTCAGCACATTGCTAACTCACAATACAATACATAGTGCAACTGTCAGCACATTGCTAACTCACAATACAATACATAGTGCAACTGTCAGCACATTGCTAACTCACAATACAATACATAGTGCAACTGTCAGCACATTGCTAACTCACAATACAATACATAGTGCAACTGTCATCACATTGCTAACTCACAATACAATACATAGTGCAACTGTCATCACATTGCTAACTCACAATACAATACATAGTGCAACTGTCAGCACATTGCTAACTCACAATACAATACATAGTGCAACTGTCAGCACATTGCTAACTCACAATACAATACATAGTGCAACTGTCAGCACATTGCTAACTCACAATACCATACATAGTGCAACTGTCATCACATTGCTAACTCACAATACAATACATAGTGCAACTGTCAGCACATTGCTAACTCACAATACAATACATAGTGCAACTGTCAGCACATTGCTAACTCACAATACAATACATAGTGCAACTGTCAGCACATTGCTAACTCACAATACAATACATAGTGCAACTGTCATCACATTGCTAACTCACAATACAATACATAGTGCAACTGTCAGCACATTGCTAACTCACAATACAATACATAGTGCAACTGTCAGCACATTGCTAACTCACAATACAATACATAGTGCAACTGTCATCACATTGCTAACTCACAATACAATACATAGTGCAACTGTCAGCACATTGCTAACTCACAATACAATACATAGTGCAACTGTCAACATTGCTAACACAATCAATACATAGTGCAACTGTCATCACATTGCAGTCACAATAATACATAGTGCAACTGTCATCACATTGCTAACTCAACAATACAATACATAGTGCAACTGTCATCACATTGCTAACTCAGCAATACAATACATAGTGCAACTGTCAGCAAATTGCTAACTCACAATACAATACATAGTGCAACTGTCAGCTATTGCTAACTCACAATACAATACATAGTGCAACTGTCATCACAGCAACAAATACATAATAGTGCACTGTCACAATTGCTAACCAATACAATACATAGTGCAACTGTCATCACATTGCTAACTCACAATACAATACATAGTGCAACTGTCAGCACATTGCTAACTCACAATCAATACATAGTGCAACTGTCAGCACATTGCTAACTCACAATACAATACATAGTGCAACTGTCATCACATTGCTAACTCACAATACAATACATAGTGCAACTGTCATCACATTGCTAGCTCACAATACAATACATAGTGCAACTGTCATCACATTGCTAACTCACAATACAATACAATACATAGTGCAACTGTCAGCACTTTGATAGCTCACACTAAAATTCAATACATATTGCAACTGTCATCACATTTCTAACTCAAAATACAATACATAGTGCAACTGTCAACACATTGCTAAATCACAATACAATACATAGTGCAACTGTTATCATATTGCTAACTCACAATACAATACATAGTTCAACTGTCAGCACATTGCTAACTAAAATACATTACATATTGCAGATGTCAGCAC
>JABXNX010003945.1:0-19782 GCA_014843695.1 Archivesica marissinica
ATTGTGAGGGCAATATGTAGGAATATACCGCATTGTGAGGGCAATATGTAGGAATATACCGCATTGTGAGGGCAATATGTAGGAATATACCGCATTGTGAGGGCAAGATGTAGGAATATACCGCATTGTGAGGGCAATATGTAGGAATATACCACATTGTGAGGGCAATATGTAGGAATATACCGCATTGTGAGAGCAATATGTAGGAATATACCGCATTCTGAGGGCAAGATGTAGGAATATACCGCATTGTGAGAGCAATATGTAGGAATATACCGCATTGTGAGGGCAATATGTAGGAATATACCGCATTGTGAGGGCAATATGTAGGAATATACCGCATTTTGTAGGAATATACCGCATTGTGAGGGCAAGATGTAGGAATACACCGCATTGTGAGGGCAATATGTAGGAATATACCGCATTGTGAGGGCAATATGTAGGAATATACCGCATTGTGAGGGCAATATGTAGGAATATACCGCATTGTGTAGGAATATACCGCATTGTGAGGGCAAGATGTAGGAATATACCGCATTGTGAGAGCAAGATGTAGGAATATACCGCATTGTGAGGGCAAGATGTAGGAATATACCGCATTGTGAGGGCAATATGTAATAATATACCGCATTGTGAGGGCAATATGTAGGCATATACCGCATTGTGAGAGAAATAGGTCGGAATATACCGCATTGTGAGGGCAATAGGTAGAAATATAGTGCATTGTGAGGGCAAGAGGTCGGAATATACGCATTGTAAGGGCAAGAGGTCGGAATATACCGCATTGCGAGGGCAATATGAAGGAATATACCGCATTGTGAGAGCAATATGTAGGAATATACCGCATTGTGATGGCAATATGTAGGAATATACCGCATTCTGAGGGCAAGATGTAGGAATATACCGCATTGTGAGGGCAAGATGTAGGAATATACCGCATTATGAGGACAATATGTAGGAATATACCGCATTGTGAGGGCAATATGTAGGAATATACCGCATTGTGAGGGCAATATGTAGGAATATACCGCATTATGAGGACAATATGTAGGAATATACCGCATTGTGAGGGCAAGCTGTAGGAATATACCGCATTTTGAGGGTAAGATGTAGGAATATACCACATTGTGAGAGCAATATGTAGGAATATACCGCATTGTGAGAGCAATATGTAGGAATATACCGCATTCTGAGGGCAAGATTTAGGAATATACCGCATTGTGAGAGCAATATGTAGGAATATACCACATTGTGAGAGCAATATGTAGGAATATACCGCATTGTGAGGGCAATATGTAGGAATATACCGCATTTTGTAGGAATATACCGCATTGTGAGGGCAAGATGTAGGAATACACCGCATTGTGAGGGAAATATGTAGGAATATACCACATTGTGAGGGCAATATGTAGGAATATACCGCATTGTGAGGGCAATATGTAGGAATATACCGCATTGTGTAGGAATATACCGCATTGTGAGGGCAAGATGTAGGAATATACCGCATTGTGTTGTGAGAGCAAGATGTAGGAATATACCGCATTGTGAGGGCAAGATGTAGGAATATACCGCATTGTGAGGGCAAGATGTCGGAATATACCGCATTGTGAGGGCAATATGTAGGAATATACCGCATTGTGAGGGCAAGATGTAGGAATATACCGCATTGTGAGAGAAATATGTAGGAATATACCGCATTGTGAGGGCAATATGTAGGAATATACCGCATTGTGAGGGCAAGATGTAGGAATATACCGCATTGTGAGGGCAAGATGTAGGAATATACCGCATTGTGAGGGCAATATGTAGGAATATACCGCATTTGAGGGCAATATTAGGAATACACCGCATTGTGAGGGTAAGATGTAGGAATATACCGCATTGTGTTGTGAGAGCAAGATGTAGGAATATACCGCATTGTGAGGGCAAGATGTAGGAATATACCGCATTGTGAGGGCAAGAGGTCGGAATATACCGCATTGTGAGGGCAATAGGTCGTTATATACCGCATTGTGAGGGCAATAGGTCGGCATATACCGCATTGTGAGAGAAATAGGTCGGACTATACCGCATTGTGAGGGCAATAGGTAGAAATATAGTGCATTGTGAGGGCAAGAGGTCGGAATATACGCATTGTAAGGGCAAGAGGTCGGAATATACCGCATTGCGAGGGCAATATGTAGGAATGTACCGCATTGTGAGAGCAATATGTAGGAACATACCGCATTGTGAGGGCAATATGTAGGAATATACCGCATTCTGAGGGCAAGATGTAGGAATATACCGCAGTGTGAGGGCAAGATGTAGGAATATACCGCATTTTGAGGACAATATGTAGGAATATACCGCATTGTGAGGGCAATATGTAGGAATATACCTCATTGTGAGGGCAATATGTAGGAATATACCGCATTATGAGGACAATATGTAGGAATATACCGCATTGTGAGGGCAAGCTGTAGGAATATACCGTATTGTGAGGGCAATATGTAGGAATATACCGCATTCTGAGGGCAAGATGTAAGAATATACCGCATTGTGAGGGCGAGATGTAGGAATATACCGCATTATGAGGGCAATATGTAGGAATATACCGCATTGTGAGGGCAATATGTAGGAATATACCGCATTTTGTAGGAATATACCGCATTGTGAGGGCAAGATGTAGGAATACACCGCATTGTGAGTGAAATATGTAGGAATATTCCGCATTGTGAGGGCAATATGTAGGAATATACCGCATTGTGAGGGCAATATGTAGGAATAAACCGCATTGTGTAGGAAGATACCGCATTGTGAGTGCAAGATGTAGGAATATACCGCATTGTGTTGTGATAGCAAGATGTAGGAATATACCGCATTGCGAGGGCACTATGTAGGAATATACCACATTGTGAGGACAATAAGTAGGAATATACCGCATTGTC
Organism: Archivesica marissinica; assembly: GCA_014843695.1. Lineage (NCBI taxonomy): Eukaryota > Metazoa > Mollusca > Bivalvia > Venerida > Vesicomyidae > Archivesica > Archivesica marissinica. The sequence continues at coordinate 2,928 of JABXNX010003945.1, forward strand.
AGGGCAAGCTGTAGGAATATACATCATTATGAGGGCAATATGTAGGAATATACCGCATTGTGAGGGCAAGATGTAGGATTATACCGCATTGTGATGGCAATATGTAGGAATATACCGCATTGTGAGGGCATTATTTAGGTATATACCACATTGTGAGGGCACTATGTAGGAATATACCGCATTGTGAGGGCAATGTGTAGGAATATACTGCATTTTGTAAGAATATACCGCATTGTGAGGGCAAGATGTAGGAATACACCGCATTGTAAGGGAAATATGTTGGAATATGCCGCATTATGAGGGCAATATGTAGGAATATACCGCAATGTGAGGGCATTATTTAGGTATATACCACATTGTGAGGGCACTATGTAGGAATATACGGCATTGTGAGGGCAATATGTAGGAATATACCGCATTGTGAGGGCAATATGTAGGAATATACCGCATTGTGTAGGAAGATACCGCATTGTGAGGGCAAGATGTAGGAATACACCGCATTGTGAGGGTAAGATGTTGGAATATACCGCATTGTGTTGTGAGAGCAAGATGTAGGAATATACCGCATTGTGAGGGCAAGATGTAGGAATATACCGCATTGTGAGGGCAAGAGGTCGGAATATACCGCATTGTGAGGGCAATAGGTCATTATATACCGCATTGTGAGGGCAATAGGTCGGCATATACCGCATTGTGAGAGAAATAGGTCGGACTATACCGCATTGTGAGGGCAATAGGTAGAAATATAGTGCATTGTGAGGGCAAGAGGTCGGAATATACGCATTGTAAGGGCAAGAGGTCGGAATATACCGCATTGCGAGGGCAATATGAAGGAATATACCGCATTGTGAGAGCAATATGTAGGAATATACCGCATTGTGATGGCAATATGTAGGAATATACCGCATTCTGAGGGCAAGATGTAGGAATATACCGCATTGTGAGGGCAAGATGTAGGAATATACCGCATTATGAGGACAATATGTAGGAATATACCGCATTGTGAGGGCAATATGTAGGAATATACCGCATTGTGAGGGCAATATGTAGGAATATACCGCATTATGAGGACAATATGTAGGAATATACCGCATTGTGAGGGCAAGCTGTAGGAATATACCGCATTTTGAGGGTAAGATGTAGGAATATACCGCATTGTGAGAGAAAAAACCATGTGACAATATGTAGGAATATACCGCATTCTGAGGGTAAGATTTAGGAATATACAGCATTGTGAGAGCAATATGTAGGAATATACCACATTGTGAGAGCAATATGTAAGAATATACCGCATTGTGAGGGCAATATGTAGGAATATACCGCATTTTGTAGGAATATACCGCATTGTGAGGGCAAGATGTAGGAATACACCGCATTGTGAGGGAAATATGTAGGAATATACACATTGTGAGGGCAATATGTAGGAATATACCGCATTGTGAGGGCAATATGTAGGAATATACCGCATTGTGTAGGAAGATACCGCATTGTGAGGGCAAGATGTAGGAATATACCGCATTGTGTTGTGAGAGCAAGATGTAGGAATATACCGCATTGTGAGGGCAAGATGTAGGAATATACCGCATTGTGAGGGCAAGAGGACGGAATATACCGCATTGTGAGGGCAATAGGTCGGTATAAACCGCATTGTGAGGGCAAGAGGTCGGCATATACCGCATTGTGAGAGAAATAGGTCGGACTATACCGCATTGTGAGGGCAATAGGTAGAAATATAGTGCATTGTGAGGGCAAGAGGTCGGAATATACGCATTGTAAGGGCAAGAGGTCGGAATATACCGCATTGCGAGGGCAATATGTAGAAATATACCGCATTGTGAGAGCATGCTGTAGGAATATACCGCATTGCGAGGGCAATATGTAGGAATATACCGCATTGTGGCAGCAAGATGGGGGAATGTACCGCATTGCGAGGGCACTATGTAGGAATATACCGCATTGTGAGGGCAAGATGTATGAATATACCGCATTGTGAGGGTAAGATGTAGGAATATATCGCATTGTGAGGGCAATATGTAGGAATATACCACATTGTGAGGGCAATATATAGGAATATACCGCATTGTAAGGACAATATGTAGGAATATACCGCATTGTGAGGGCAAGCTGTAGGAATATACGGCATTCTGAGGGCAAGATTTAGGAATATACCGCATTATGAGGAGAAGATGTAGGAATATACCGCATTGTGAGGGTAAGATGTAGGAATATACCGCATTGTGAGAGCAAGATGTAGGAATATACCGCATTGTGAGGGCAAGATGTAGGAATATACCGCAATATGAGAGCAATATGTAGGAATATACCGCATTCTGAGGGCGATCTATAGGAATATACCGCATTCTGAGGGCAATATGTAGGAATATACCGCATTGTGAGAGCAATATGTAGGAATATACCGCTTTGTGAGGGCAATATAATTATAGGAATATACCGCATTGTGAGGGCAATATGTAGGAATATACCGCATTGTGAGGGTAAAATGTAGGAATATACCGCATTGTGAGAGCAATATGTAGGAATATACCGCATTGTGAGAGCAATATGTAGGAATATACCGCATTCTGAGTGTAAAATTTAGGAATATACCGCATTGTGAGAGCAAGATGTAGTAATATACCGCATTCTGAGGGCAAGATGTAGGAATATACCGCATTATGAGGGCAATATGTAGGAATATACCGCATTGTGAGGGCAAAATGTAGGAATACACCACATTGTGAGGGAAATATATAGGAACATACCGCAATATGAGAGCAATATGTAGGAATATACCGCATTCTGAGGGCAATCTATAGTAATATACCGCATTCTGAGGGCAATATGTAGGAATATACCGCATTGTGAGGGCAAGATGTAGGAATATACCGCATTGTGAGAGCAATATGTAGGAATATACCGCTTTGTTAGGGCAATATAATTATAGGAATATACCGCATTGTGAGGGCAATATGTAGGAATATACCGCATTCTGAGGGCAAGATGTAGGAATATACCGCATTGTGAGGGTAAAATGTAGGAATATACCGCATTGTGAGAGCAATATGTAGGAATATACCGCATTGTGAGAGCAATATGTAGGAATATACCGCATTGTGAGAGCAATATGTAGGAATATACCGCATTCTGAGGGCAAGATGTAGGAATATACCGCATTATGAGGGCAATATGTAGGAATATACCGCATTCTGAGGGCACGATGTAGGAATATACCGCATTATGAGGGCAATATGTAGTAATATACCGGATTCTGAGGGCAAGATGTAGGAATATACCGCAATATGAGGGCAATATGTAGGAATATACCGCATTGTGAGGGCAAGATGTATGAATATACCGCATTGTGAGGGAAAGATGTAGGAATATATCGCATTGTGAGGGCAATATGTAGGAATATACCACATTGTGAGGGCAATATATAGGAATATACCGCATTGTAAGGACAATATGTAGGTATATACCGCATTGTGAGGGCAAGATGTAGGAATATACCGCATTCTGAGGGCAAGATTTAGGAATATACCGCATTATGAGGAGAAGATGTAGGAATATACCGCATTGTGAGGGTAAGATGTAGGAATATACCGCATTGTGAGAGCAAGATGTAGGAATATACCGCATTGTGAGGGCAAGATGTAGGAATATACCGCAATATGAGAGCAATATGTAGGAATATACCGCATTCTGAGGGCGATCTATAGGAATATACCGCATTCTGAGGGCAATATGTAGGAATATACCGCATTGTGAGAGCAATATGTAGGAATATACCGCTTTGTGAGGGCAATATAATTATAGGAATATACCGCATTGTGAGGGCAATATGTAGGAATATACCGCATTGTGAGGGTAAAATGTAGGAATATACCGCATTGTGAGAGCAATATGTAGGAATATACCGCATTGTGAGAGCAATATGTAGGAATATACCGCATTCTGAGTGTAAAATTTAGGAATATACCGCATTGTGAGAGCAAGATGTAGTAATATACCGCATTCTGAGGGCAAGATGTAGGAATATACCGCATTATGAGGGCAATATGTAGGAATATACCGCATTGTGAGGGCAAAATGTAGGAATACACCGCATTGTGAGGGAAATATGTAGGAACATACCGCAATATGAGAGCAATATGTAGGAATATACCGCATTCTGAGGGCAATCTATAGTAATATACCGCATTCTGAGGGCAATATGTAGGAATATACCGCATTGTGAGGGCAAGATGTAGGAATATACCGCATTGTGAGAGCAATATGTAGGAATATACCGCTTTGTTAGGGCAATATAATTATAGGAATATACCGCATTGTGAGGGAAATATGTAGGAATATACCGCATTCCGAGGGCAAGATGTAGGAATATACCGCATTGTGAGGGTAAAATGTAGGAATATACCGCATTGTGAGAGCAATATGTAGGAATATACCGCATTGTGAGAGCAATATGTTGGAATATACCGCATTGTGAGAGCAATATGTAGGAATATACCGCATTCTGAGGGCTAGATGTAGGAATATACCGCATTATGAGGGCAATATGTAGGAATATACCGCAATCTGAGTGCACGATGTAGGAATATACCGCATTATGAGGGCAATATGTAGTAATATACCGGATTCTGAGGGCAAGATGTAGGAATATACCGCAATATGAGGGCAATATGTAGGAATATACCGCATTGTGAGGGCAAAATGTAGGAATACACCACATTGTGAGGGAAATATGTAGGAACATACCGCAATATGAGAGCAATATGTAGGAATATACCGCATTCTGAGGGCAATCTATAGTAATACACCGCATTGTGAGGGTAAGATGTAGGAATATACCGCATTGTGTTGTGAGAGCAAGATGTAGGAATATACCGCATTGTGAGGGCAATATGTAGGAATATACCGCATTGTGAGGGCAAGAGGTCGGAATATACCGCATTGTGAGGGCAATAGGTCGTTATATACCGCATTGTGAGGGCAATAGGTCGGCATATACCGCATTGTGAGAGAAATAGGTCGGACTATACCGCATTGTGAGGGCAATAGGTAGAAATATAGTGCATTGTGAGGGCAAGAGGTCGGAATATACGCATTGTATGGGCAAGAGGTCGGAATATACCGCATTGCGAGGGCAATATGTAGGAATGTACCGCATTGTGAGGGCAATAGGTAGAAATATAGTGCATTGTGAGGGCAAGAGGTCGGAATATACGCATTGTATGGGCAAGAGGTCGGAATATACCGCATTGTGAGGGCAATATGTAGGAATATACCGCATTCTGAGGGCAAGATGTAGGAATATACCGCATTGTGAGGGCAAGATGTAGGAATATACCGCATTATGAGGACAATATGTAGGAATATACCGCATTGTGAGGGCAATATGTAGGAATATACCTCATTGTGAGGGCAATATGTAGGAATATACCGCATTATGAGGCAAGATGTAGGAATATACCGCATTGTGAGGGCAAGATGTAGGAATATACCGCATTGTGAGGGCAATATGTAGGAATATACCGCATTCTGAGGCAAGATGTAGGAATATACCGCATTGTGAGGGCAATATGTAGGAATATACCACATTGTGTAGGAAATACCGCATTGTGAGGGCAATATGTAGGAATATACCGCATTGTGAGGGCAATATGTAGGAATATACCGCATTTTGTAGGAATATACCGCATTGTGAGGGCAAGATGTAGGAATACACCGCATTGTGAGGGAAATATGTAGGAATATACCGCATTGTGAGGGCAATATGTAGGAATATACCGCATTGTGTAGGAAGATACCGCATTGTGAGGGCAAGATGTAGGAATATACCGCATTGTGAGAGCAAGATGTAGGAATATACCGCATTTTGTAGGAATATACCGCATTGTGAGGGCAAGATGTAGGAATATACCGCATTGTGAGGGCAATATGTAGGAATATACCGCATTGTGAGGGCAATATGTAGGAATATACCGCATTGTGAGGGCAAGATGTAGGAATATACCGCATTGTGAGGGCAATATGTAGGAATATACCGCATTGTGAGGGCAATATGTAGGAATATACCGCATTGTAAGGAAATATGTAGGAATATACCGCATTATGAGGGCAATATGTAGGAATATACCGCATTGTGAGGGCATTATTTAGGTATATACCACATTGTGAGGGCAATATGTAGGAATATACCGCATTGTGAGGGCAATATGTAGGAATATACCGCATTGTGAGGGCAATATGTAGGAATATACCGCATTGTGAGGGCAAATGTAGGAATATACCGCATTGTGAGGGCAAGATGTAGGAATATACCGCATTGTGAGGGCAAGATGTAGGAATATACCGCATTGTGAGGCAATTGTAGGAATATACCGCATTGTGAGAGCAATATGTAGGAATATACCGCATTGTGAGGGCAATAGTAGGAATATACGCATTTGAGGCAATAGGAATATACCGCATTGTAGGGCAAGATGTCGGAATATACCGCATTGCGAGGGCAATATGAAGGAATATACCGCATTGTGAGAGCAATATGTAGGAATATACCTCATTGTGATGCAATATGTAGGAATATACCGCATTCTGAGGCAAGATGTAGGAATATACCGCATTGTGAGGGCAAGATGTAGGAATATACCGCATTGTGAGGGCAATATGTAGGAATATACCGCATTGTGAGGGCAATATGTAGGAATATACCGCATTGTGAGGGCAATATGTAGGAATATACCGCATTATGAGGACAATATGTAGGAATATACCGCATTGTGAGGGCAATATGTAGGAATATACCTCATTGTGAGGGCAATATGTAGGAATATACCGCATTATGAGGACAATATGTAGGAATATACCGCATTGTGAGGGCAAGCTGTAGGAATATACCGCATTGTGAGGGCAATATGTAGGAATATACCGCATTCTGAGGGCAAGATGTAGGAATACACCGCATATTGAGGGCAAGATGTAGGAATATACCGCATTATGAGGGCAATATGTAGGAATATACCGCATTGTGAGGGAAATATGTAGGAATATACCGCATTTTGTAGGAATATACCGCATTGTGAGGGCAAGATGTAGGAATACACCGCATTGTGAGGGAACTATGTAGGAATATTCCGCATTGTGAGGCCAATATGTAGGAATATACCGCATTGTGAGGGCAATATGTAGGAATATACCGCATTGTGTAGGAAGATACCGCATTGTGAGGGCAAGATGTAGGAATATACCGCATTGTGTTGTGAGAGCAAGATGTAGGAATATACCGCATTGCGAGGGCACTATGTAGGAATATACCACATTGTGAGGACAATAAGTAGGAATATACCGCATTGTCAGGGCAAGCTGTAGGAATATACATCATTATGAGGGCAATATGTAGGAATATACCGCATTGTGAGGGCAAGATGTAGGAATATACCGCAATGTGATGGCAATATGTAGGAATATACCGCCTTGTGAGGGTAATATGTAGGAATATACCGCATTGTGAGGGAAATATGTAGGAATATACCGCATTATGAGGGCAATATGGAGGAATATACCGCATTGTGAGGGCATTATTTAGGTATATACCACATTGTGAGGGCACTATGTAGGAATATACCGCATTGTGTAGGAAGATACCGCATTGTGAGGGCAAGATGTAGGAATACACCGCATTGTGAGGGTAAGATGTTGGAATATACCGCATTGTGTTGTGAGAGCAAGATGTAGGAATATACCTCATTGTGAGGGCAAGATGTAGGAATATACCGCATTGTGAGGGCAAGAGGTCGGAATATACCGCATTACAAACAAATATACCGCATTGTGAGGGCAATAGGTCGGCATATACCGCTTAGTGAGAGAAATAGGTCGGACTATACCGCATTGTGAGGGCAATAGGTAGAAATATAGTGCATTGTGAGGGCAAGAGGTCGGAATATACGCATTGTAAGGGCAAGAGGTCGGAATATACCGCATTGCGAGGGCAATATGAAGGAATATACCGCATTGTGAGAGCAATATGTAGGAATATACCGCATTGTGATGGCAATATGTAGGAATATACCGCATTCTGAAGGCAAGATGTAGGAATATACCGCATTGTGATGGCAAGATGTAGGAATATACCGCATTATGAGGACAATATGTAGGAATATACCGCATTGTGAGGGCAATATGTAGGAATATACCGCATTGTGAGGGCAATATGTAGGAATATACCGCATTATGAGGACAATATGTAGGAATATACCGCATTGTGAGGGCAAGCTGTAGGAATATACGCATTTTGAGGGTAAGATGTAGGAATATACCACATTGTGAGAGCAATATGTAGGAATATACCGCATTGTGAGAGCAATATGTAGGAATATACCGCATTCTGAGGGTAAGATTTAGGAATATACCGCATTGTGAGAGCAATATGTAGGAATATACCACATTGTGAGAGCAATATGTAGGAATATACCGCATTGTGAGGGAAATATGTAGGAATATACCGCATTGTGAGGGCAATATGTAGGAATATACCGCATTGTGTAGCAAGATACCGCATTGTGAGGGCAAGATGTAGGAATATACCGCATTGTGTTGTGAGAGCAAGATGTAGGAATATACCGCATTGCGAGGGCACTATGTAGGAATATACCACATTGTGAGGACAATAAGTAGGAATATACCGCATTGTCAGGGCAAGCTGTAGGAATATACATCATTATGAGGGCAATATGTAGGAATATACCGCATTGTGAGGGCAAGATGTAGGAATATACCGCAATGTGATGGCAATATGTAGGAATATACCGCCTTGTGAGGGTAATATGTAGGAATATACCGCATTGTGAGGGAAATATGTAGGAATATACCGCATTATGAGGGCAATATGGAGGAATATACCGCATTGTGAGGGCATTATTTAGGTATATACCACATTGTGAGGGCACTATGTAGGAATATACCGCATTGTGAGGGCAATGTTTAGGAATATACTGCATTTTGTAGGAATATACCGCATTGTGAGGGCAAGATGTAGGAATACACCGCATTGTAAGGGAAATATGTTGGAATATGCCGCATTATGAGGGCAATATGTAGAAATATACCGCAATGTGAGGGCATTATTTAGGTATATACCACATTGTGAGGGCAATATGTAGGAATATACCGCATTGTGTAGGAAGATACCGCATTGTGAGGGCAAGATGTAGGAATACACCGCATTGTGAGGGTAAGATGTTGGAATATACCGCATTGTGTTGTGAGAGCAAGATGTAGGAATATACCGCATTGTGAGGGCAAGATGTAGGAATATACCGCATTGTGAGGGCAAGAGGTCGGAATATACCGCATTGTGAGAGAAATAGGTCGGACTATACCGCATTGTGAGGGCAATAGGTCAATATATACCGCATTGTGAGGGCAATAGGTCGGCATATACCGCATTGTGAGAGAAATAGGTCGGACTATACCGCATTGTGAGGGCAATAGGTAGAAATATAGTGCATTGTGAGGGCAAGAGGTCGGAATATACGCATTGTAAGGGCAAGAGGTCGGAATATACCGCATTGCGAGGGCAATATGAAGGAATATACCGCATTGTGAGAGCAATATGTAGGAATATACCGCATTGTGATGGCAATATGTAGGAATATACCGCATTCTGAGGGCAAGATGTAGGAATATACCGCATTGTGATGGCAAGATGTAGGAATATACCACATTGTGAGAGCAATATGTAGGAATATACCGCATTGTGAGAGCAATATGTAGGAATATACCGCATTCTGAGGGTAAGATTTAGGAATATACCGCATTGTGAGAGCAATATGTAGGAATATACCACATTGTGAGAGCAATATGTAGGAATATACCGCATTGTGAGGGAAATATGTAGGAATATACCGCATTTTGTAGGAATATACCGCATTGTGAGGGCAAGATGTAGGAATACACCGCATTGTGAGGGAAATATGTAGGAATATACACATTGTGAGGGCAATATGTAGGAATATACCGCATTGTGAGGGAAATATGTAGGAATATACCGCATTGTGTAGGAAGATACCGCATTGTGAGGGCAAGATGAAGGAATATACCGCATTGTGAGGGCAAGATGTAGGAATATACCGCATTGTGAGGGCAAGAGGTCGGAATATACCGCATTGTGAGGGCAATAGGTCATTATATACCGCATTGTGAGGGCAATAGGTCGGCATATACCGCATTGTGAGAGAAATAGGTCGGACTATACCGCATTGTGAGGGCAATAGGTAGAAATATAGTGCATTGTGAGGGCAAGAGGACGGAATATACGCATTGTAAGGGCAAGAGGTCGGAATATACCGCATTGCGAGGGCAATATGAAGGAATATACCGCATTGTGAGAGCAATATGTAGGAATATACCGCATTGTGATGGCAATATGTAGGAATACACCGCATTGTGAGGGTAAGATGTTGGAATATACCGCATTGTGTTGTGAGAGAAAGATGTAGGAATATACCGCATTGTGAGGGCAAGATGTAGGAATATACCGCATTGTGAGGGCAAGAGGTCGGAATATACCGCATTGTGAGGGCAATAGGTCAATATATACCGCATTGTGAGGGCAATAGGTCGGCATATACCGCATTGTGAGAGAAATAGGTCGGACTATACCGCATTGTGAGGGCAATAGGTAGAAATATAGTGCATTGTGAGGGCAAGAGGTCGGAATATACGCATTGTAAGGGCAAGAGGTCGGAATATACCGCATTGCGAGGGCAATATGAAGGAATATACCGCATTGTGAGAGCAATATGTAGGAATATACCGCATTGTGATGGCAATATATAGGAATATACCGCATTGTGAGGGCAAGATGTAGGAATATACCGCATTGTGATGGCAAAATGTAGGAATATACCGCATTGTGAGAGCAATATGTAGGAATATACCGCATTGTGAGAGCAATATGTAGGAATATACCGCATTCTGAGGGAAAGATTTAGGAATATACCGCATTGTGAGAGCAATATGTAGGAATATACCGCATTGTGAGAGCAATATGTAGGAATATACCGCATTGTGAGGGAAATATGTAGGAATATACCGCATTTTGTAGAATATACCGCATTGTGAGGGCAAGATGTAGGAACACACCGCATTGTGAGGGAAATATGTAGGAATATACACATTGTGAGGGCAATATTAGGAATATACCGCATTGTGAGGGCAATATGTAGGAATATAACGCATTGTGTAGGAAGATACCGCATTGTGAGGGCAAGATGTAGGAATATACCGCATTGTGAGGGCAAGATGTAGGAATATACCGCATTGTGAGGGCAAGAGGTCGGAATATCCGCATTGTGAAGCAATAGGAATATATACCGCATTGTGAGGGCAATAGGTCGGAATATACCGCATTGTGAGAGAAATAGGTCGGACTATACCGCATTGTGAGGGCAATAGGTAGAAATATAGTGCATTGTGAGGGCAAGAGGACGGAATATACGCATTGTAAGGGCAAGAGGTCGGAATATACCGCATTGCGAGGGCAATATGAAGGAATATACCGCATTGTGAGAGCAATATGTAGGAATATACCGCATTGTGATGGCAATATGTAGGAATATACCGCATTCTGAGGGCAAGATGTAGGAATATACCGCATTGTGAGGGCAAGATGTAGGAATATACCGCATTATGAGGACAATATGTAGGAATATACCGCATTGTGAGGGCAATATGTAGGAATATACCGCATTGTGAGGAAATATGTAGGAATATACCGCATTATGAGGACAATATGTAGGAATATACCGCATTGTGAGGACAAGATGTAGGAATATACCGCATTTTGAGGGTAAGATGTACGAATATACCACATTGTGAGAGCAATATGTAGGAATATACCGCATTGTGAGAGCAATATGTAGGAATATACCGCATTCTGAGGGTAAGATTTAGGAATATACCGCCTTGTGAGAGCAATATGTAGGAATATACCACATTGTGAGAGCAATATGTAGGAATATACCGCATTGTGAGGGCAATATGTAGGAATATACCGCATTTTGTAGGAATATACCGCATTGTGAGGGTAAGATGTAGGAATACACCGCATTGTGAGGGAAATATGTAGGAATATACACATTGTGAGGGCAATATGTAGGAATATACCGCATTGTGAGGGCAATATGTAGGAATATACCGCATTGTGTAGGAAGATACCGCATTGTGAGGGCAAGATGTAGGAATATACCGCATTGTGTTGTGAGAGCAAGATGTAGGAATATACCGCATTGTGAGGGCAAGATGTAGGAATATACCGCATTGTGAGGGCAAGAGGTCGGAATATACCGCATTGTGAGGGCAATAGGTCGGTATAAACCGCATTGTGAGGGCAAGAGGTCGGCATATACCGCATTGTGAGAGAAATAGGTCGGACTATACCGCATTGTGAGGGCAATAGGTAGAAATATAGTGCATTGTGAGGGCAAGATGTAGGAATACACCGCATTGTAAGGGAAATATGTTGGAATATGCCGCATTATGAGGGCAATATGTAGAAATATACCGCAATGTGCGGGCATTATTTAGGTATATACCACATTGTGAGGGCAATATGTAGGAATATACCGCATTGTGTAGGAAGATACCGCATTGTGAGGGCAAGATGTAGGAATACACCGCATTGTGAGGGTAAGATGTTGGAATATACCGCATTGTGTTGTGAGAGCAAGATTTTGGAATATACCGCATTGTGAGGGCAAGATGTAGGAATATACCGCATTGTGAGGGCAAGAGGTCATTATATACCGCATTGTGAGAGAAATAGGTCGGACTATACCGCATTGTGAGGGCAATAGGTAGAAATATAGTGCATTGTGAGGGCAAGAGGACGGAATATACGCATTGTAAGGGCAAGAGGTCGGAATATACCGCATTGCGAGGGCAATATGAAGGAATATACCGCATTGTGAGAGCAATATGTAGGAATATACCTCATTGTGATGGCAATATGTAGGAATATACCGCATTCTGAGGGCAAGATGTAGGAATATACCGCATTGTGAGGGCAAGATGTAGGAATATACCGCATTATGAGGACAATATGTAGGAATATACCGCATTGTGAGGGAAATATGTAGGAATATACCGCATTGTGAGGGCAATATGTAGGAATATACCGCATTATGAGGACAATATGTAGGAATATACCGCATTGTGAGGGCAAGCTGTAGGAATATACCGCATTTTGAGGGTAAGATATAGGAATATACCACATTGTGAGAGCAATATGTAGGAATATACCGCATTGTGAGAGCAATATGTAGGAATATACCGCATTCTGAGGGTAAGATTTAGGAATATACCGCATTGTGAGAGCAATATGTAGGAATATACCACATTGTGAGAGCAATATGTAGGAATATACCGCATTGTGAGAGCAATATGTAGGAATATCCCGCATTTTGTAGGAATATACCGCATTGTGAGGGCAAGATGTAGGAATACACCGCATTGTGAGGGAAATATGTAGGAATATACACGTTGTGAGGGCAATATGTAGGAATATACCGCATTGTGAGGGCAATATGTAGGAATATACCGCATTGTGTAGGAAGATACCGCATTGTGAGGGCAAGATGTAGGAATATACCGCATTGTGTTGTGAGAGCAAGATGTAGGAATATACCGCATTGTGAGGGCAAGATGTAGGAATATACCGCATTGTGAGGGCAAGAGGTCGGAATATACCGCATTGTGAGGGCAATAGGTCGGTATAAACCGCATTGTGAGGGCAAGAGGTCGGCATATACCGCATTGTGAGAGAAATAGGTCGGACTATACCGCATTGTGAGGGCAATAGGTAGAAATATAGTGCATTGTGAGGGCAAGATGTAGGAATACACCGCATTGTAAGGGAAATATGTTGGAATATGCCGCATTATGAGGGCAATATGTAGAAATATACCGCAATGTGAGGGCATTATTTAGGTATATACCACATTGTGAGGGCAATATGTAGGAATATACCGCATTGTGTAGGAAGATACCGCATTGTGAGGGCAAGATGTAGGAATACACCGCATTGTGAGGGTAAGATGTTGGAATATACCGCATTGTGTTGTGAGAGCAAGATGTAGGAATATACCGCATTGTGAGGGCAAGATGTAGGAATATACCGCATTGTGAGGGCAAGAGGTCGGAATATACCGCATTGTGAGGGCAATAGGTCATTATATACCGCATTGTGAGGGCAATAGGTCGGCATATACCGCATTGTGAGAGAAATAGGTCGGACTATACCGCATTGTGAGGGCAATAGGTAGAAATATAGTGCATTGTGAGGGCAAGAGGTCGGAATATACGCATTGTAAGGGCAAGAGGTCGGAATATACCGCATTGCGAAGGCAATATGAAGGAATATACCGCATTTTGAGAGCAATATGTAGGAATATACCGCATTGTGATGGCAATATGTAGGAATATACCGCATTCTGAGGGCAAGATGTAGGAATATACCGCATTGTGAGGGCAAGATGTAGGAATATCCCGCATTATGAGGACAATATGTAGGAATATACCGCATTGTGAGGGCAATATGTAGGAATATACCGCATTGTGAGGGCAATATGTAGGAATATACCGCATTATGAGGACAATCTGTAGGAATATACCGCATTGTGAGGGCAAGTTGTACGAATATACCGCATTTTGAGGGTAAGATGTAGGAATATACCACATTGTGAGAGCAATATGTAGGAATATACCGCATTGTGATAGCAATATGTAGGAATATACCGCATTCTGAGGGTAAGATTTAGGAATATACCGCATTGTGAGAGCAATATGTAGGAATATACCACATTGTGAGAGCAATATGTAGGAATATACCGCATTGTGAGGGAAATATGTAGGAATATACCGCATTTTGTAGGAATATACCGCATTGTGAGGGCAAGATGTAGGAATACACCGCATTGTGAGGGAAATATGTAGGAATATACACATTGTGAGGGCAATATGTAGGAATATACCGCATTGTGAGGGCAATATGTAGGAACATACCGCATTGTGTAGGAAGATACCGCATTGTGAGGGCAAGATGTAGGAATATACCGCATTGTGTTGTGAGAGCAAGATGTAGGAATATACCGCATTGTGAGGGCAAGATGTAGGAATATACCGCATTGTGAGGGCAAGAGGACGGAATATACCGCATTGTGAGGGCAATAGGTCGGTATAAACCGCATTGTGAGGGCAAGAGGTCGGCATATACCGCATTGTGAGAGAAATAGGTCGGACTATACCGCATTGTGAGGGCAATAGGTAGAAATATAGTGCATTGTGAGGGCAAGAGGTCGGAATATACGCATTGTAAGGGCAAGAGGTCGGAATATACCGCATTGCGAGGGCAATATGTAGAAATATACCGCATTGTGAGAGCATGCTGTAGGAATATACCGCATTGCGAGGGCAATATGTAGGAATATACCGCATTGTGGCAGCAAGATGAGGGAATGTACCGCATTGCGAGGGCACTATGTAGGAATATACCGCATTGTGAGGGCAAGATGTATGAATATACCGCATTGTGAGGGTAAGATGTAGGAATATATCGCATTGTGAGGGCAATATGTAGGAATATTCCACATTGTGAGGGCAATATATAGGAATATACCGCATTGTAAGGACAAGATGTAGGAATATACCGCATTCTGAGGGCACGATGTAGGAATATACCGCATTATGAGGAGAAGATGTAGGAATATACCGCATTGTGAGGGTAAGATGTAGGAATATACCGCATTGTGAGAGCAAGATGTAGGAATATACCGCATTTTGAGGGTAAGATGTAGGAATATACCACATTGTGAGAGCAATATGTAGGAATATACCGCATTGTGAGAGCAATATGTAGGAATATACCGCATTCTGAGGGCAATCTATAGGAATATACCGCATTCTGAGGGCAATATGTAGGAATATACCGCATTGTGAGAGCAATATGTAGGAATATACCGCTTTGTGAGGGCAATATAATTATAGGAATATACCGCATTGTGAGGGCAATATGTAGGAATATACCGCATTGTGAGGGTAAAATGTAGGAATATACCGCATTGTGAGAAAAATATGTAGGAATATACCGCATTGTGAGAGCAATATGTAGGAATATACCGCATTCTGAGTGTAAGATTTAGGAATATACCGCATTGTGAGAGCAAGATGTATGAATATACCGCATTGTGAGAGCAATATGTAGGAATATACCGCATTCTGAGGGCACGATGTAGGAATATACCGCATTATGAGGGCAATATGTAGTAATATACCGCATTCTGAGGGCAAGATGTAGGAATATACCGCATTATGAGGGCAATATGTAGGAATATACCGCATTGTGAGGGCAAAATGTAGGAATACACCGCATTGTGAGGGAAATATGTAGGAACATTCCGCAATATGAGAGCAATATGTAGGAATATACCGCATTCTGAGGGCAATCTATAGTAATATACCGCATTCTGAGGGCAATATGTAGGAATATACCGCATTGTGAGGGCAAGATGTAGGAATATACCGCATTGTGAGAGCAATATGTAGGAATATACCGCTTTGTTAGGGCAATATAATTATAGGAATATACTGCATTGTGAGGGCAATATGTAGGAATATACCGCATTCTGAGGGCAAGATGTAGGAATATACCGCACTGCGAGGGTAAAATGTAGGAATATACCGCATTGTGAGAGCAATATGTAGGAATATACCGCATTGTGAGAGCAATATGTAGGAATATACCGCATTCTGAGTGTAAGATTTAGGAATATACCGCATTGTGAGAGCAATATTT
>JABXNX010000251.1:0-13990 GCA_014843695.1 Archivesica marissinica
ATGAATCGTATGGTATGCTTACTTATATAATGTGTTAATTTGTCTTGTATTGTACATTGTTTATATAGAATGAATGCAATAAAATATGTAATGCTTAAAATAGAAACGTGACTGTGGACAGTTACACAGGCTTACTACGGATTGTTGAATATTGTAACAGTTTCATGAATAGATGATCTGGCGGATCTGTAGTCCAGTGGTAGCAAGCTGGACTGGTAACCCAAGGATCGCAGTTTCGACCCCCGTCTGACCCTAATAAAATGAACAGTCTATCAGATGGGACGTTAAACCAAGGTCTCGTGTCGGAGCTTTACACTGGAATGCGTGTCTGTCTGTATCATTCCACTGTCCTCCAAAAATCTAAAATGACTAATCTCTTCAGGAGGCGTCGCTCATATGGGTCACCGTTAGGGACGATATATAAACGTAAGACACACAATGAGAAGATGCTAAATAACAGAAATATGACTTTAGAGACAATGAAGACGTTGGTCTATAATAAAGTGTATGGCAATATATGGAAACTGTGTGAACATGAAATTCTTGAAACTGTTTCAGCCAAGAGCAAAAAGAGGTAACAATGATTCCAGCCCTTCGCCGTCCATATTGTTGAACAACCATCTTGTAATAGGGTCACGTGGTACAAATTCCTCTCCATTCATCCTACCACGACGCCCTTGGCGTCGTCGTCCTGAATGAGATAAAATAGAAACAACGTATATTTTAAAAGTTTAGCTTAGTTTATACACATTTATTTTAGCTCGATTGCGAAAGAAGTTCTTACAGCTTATATTAATCACTCTCGAGACCTCATTCCTGATGGAGTCAATCGCCAGGAGGGAGAGAGAGAGGATTGCAACGTTTAAATGCCTTGCCTAAGGGCACATTCATAACGGCTCCAGTGGGGCTCGTACTCCGGACCTTTCGCACAATTATTTGCACGAAATGTTTATTATTGTTATATATAAATAGTAATGTATTATATAAATACATTAAACTGTTTCTATATATGGCCAAGTGTTTACCATGTAATATATATATATTTGTTTTATGCATAATCGTCTGCTATTATTTTCGCGCCTAAAATTATCAGTCTCGCTTCGCGCGGGAAATGACTTAAGATTTTAGGCCTAATCTCAGTTTATCGAGGCCGTGGTTGCAGGTGTCCAGTTATGTAATATAAAGGCGACGAACTGGTTTGATGGTGTAATATTAGATAACATAACAGATGTTTTAGGAATAACAGATGTTTTAGGAATTGTTATATCATATAGACACTGATTCAATCGTGTATATAAGAAATGGAGTTTATTAACTAAAATCAGAACACTAAAGCCTACCTCCAGGAGAGAGAGTGGCGTGATCTCATTCTATTATATAGAACAGATAAACTGTTTCTATGATACTTAGATATTATGGACATTATAAGAATCATAACTTATAAAGATTTGTCGAATAATTAAATAAAATCGTTCAGCCATAGAAGAAACAGAGAGTTTCGGCGAACCATATCGAAGGTGATTAAAAGTTAATAAATCAGAAACCTTGATTAGATTATAGTGATATTGAGTAATGACGGATTAGAGAGACTGGAGTTAATTATACTGTGTAGCGCATAGTCGGCTCACACACTTGGATTGTTAAATAAGCGTTTAATGATACGATGTATATATATATAAATCACTGATTATATATATATGAAGATCTCTGATGCCAATTTAGACAAGATATTATATAGAAGAAATGTAAGACTGTGTTGAGTTATCATTAATACATATATCGAAGAAGAAACCCCCTAGACAACTCCAGCGAGTCTACAATAGGATAGACCCTGGTAAGAGCCGAAGCAACTGAGTCATATACATACAAGAAGAAAAAGGAGAGTTTGCGACAATGAGTTTGCGACAACTTCCTTAATTCCGTTTCAAGATGCTTTAGAAGTCTTCCGTTAGTTTTTCATTTGTGCAAGATGCAACGCAACCAACAGCAATGTAGCATACTATTCCAAACACTTCACAACTTTCAACATATTAACATAGGATTATTGTGTTATGGTAAACGTTCAATGTTGCATAAATGTTATTCGTATATTTTCTTAACTGTTCTAAATATTTAATGTTATAGTATTTGAATGTGCTACACTGTTGTATAACTTATTGGTATGGTGCTCAGCATCCACAATCTATGTTGCCTTCAAAACACTATGTATGCTCCTTTAATGTCAAACCCCTCGCGGGGACCTAGACATGTTTTCCTGGGCAGGCTTAGCTAAGCGATTAACCAGTACTAAGCAATGTGTGTGAGGTGCCTTGCTCAATGACACTACATACGTGGCCTGGCCGAGTATCGAACCCGGGACCGTTCGATTCCAAATCCGACGCTCTACCACTGGACCACGGACGCCACTACCTCTGCATGTTTGAATCTCACTGGGGTCTCGCATTCTTTCAAGTGAGGAAGCTATCCAGCTGGGTTGTCAGTGTCTGAAATACTGCTTGGCGGCTATCCGGGCCTTCCTCCACGAATACTAGGTGGATTGTCGTCATGTGACCTACGCGACATTAAACACATCAAACAACAAACAAATCCACATATACTTCGGTTTATTATTTTAAACTTTATTTATTTTACAACGATTGTGAAGCAAGTTTTAACAACTTATATTAATCACTCTCGTTGGCGCAGATGAAAGCTTATGTGTGGCCATTCGTGTGGTGTGCAAAACCACAATTATTTGCACGAAATGTTTATTATTGTTATATATAAATAGTAATGTATTAAATAAATACATTAAACTGTTTCTATATATGGCCAAGTGTTTACCATGTAATATATATATATTTGTTTTATGCATAATCGTCTGCTATTATTTTCGCGCCTAAAATTATCAGTCTCGCTTCGCGCGGGAAATGACTTAAGATTTTAGGCCTAATCTCAGTTTATCGAGGCCGTGGTTGCAGGTGTCCAGTTATGTAATATAAAGGCGACGAACTGGTTTGATGGTGTAATATTAGATAACATAACAGATGTTTTAGGAATAACAGATGTTTTAGGAATTGTTATATCATATAGACACTGATTCAATCGTGTATATAAGAAATGGATTTTATTAACTAAAATCAGAACACTAAAGCCTACCTCCAGGAGAGAGAGTGGCGTGATCTCATTCTATTATATAGAACAGATAAACTGTTTCTATGATACTTAGATATTATGGACATTATAAGAATTATAACTTATAAAGATTTGTCGAATAATTAAATAAAATCGTTCAGCCATAGAAGAAACAGAGAGTTTCGGCGAACCATATCGAAGGTGATTAAAAGTTAATAAATCAGAAACCTTGATTAGATTATAGTGATATTGAGTAATGACGGATTAGAGATACTGGAGTTAATTATACTGTGTAGCGCATAGTCGGCTCACACAATTGGATTGTTAAATAAGCGTTTAATGATACGATGTATATATATATAAATCACTGATTATATATATATGAAGATCTCTGATGCCAATTTAGACAAGATATTATATAGAAGAAATGTAAGACTGTGTTGAGTTATCATTAATACATATATCGAAGAAGAAACCCCCTAGACAACTCCAGCGAGTCTACAATAGGATAGACCCTGGTAAGAGCCGAAGCAACTGAGTCATATACATACAAGAAGAAAAAGGAGAGTTTGCGACAATGAGTTTGCGACAGTGGGAGGAAATCTGCGTACCCGGAGAAAACACATCTCTCCGATATTACGACCATCGTACCATCGCACATACCTCCCGGTCCGAGGATCGAACCCGGGTTATAGTGGTGTGAAGCTAGCGCGCTAACCACTGCGCTAATCGGACAGCCACTAATAATAATAATAACTTAGTTAGCAATGTACGTTAAATGTGTATATACACCCCTCAAAATAATGCTAATGTTTCCGTTTTTCTTACTGTATTTTGTTTACTCTATGAACTTATGTGAACTTCAAGCGGATTATTAATAGTTATGGTCTCAGTGACCAAAATCAATCAAAAAACATTGTATATACTCTACTTCCAGGTATACCCCTACAATCCCATTTGGCTGCCAGACTATAATTTACATTGTAATGCGAGTGTTCAGTTTTATATTTCAACAATTTTAATAAAACATGCCAAATGTGGTATATGCGCATTAATTTCATTGCTGTAATGATTTGTACCCCGAAAGGAAAGTCAGCTATAATAGTCAAAATAAGATTACATATTTTTTCAAAATTTTTCAAATACGTTAAAAACGATAAGAAAGGATGGATTTCTTTACTGCAAAACTTTATATTGGTTTTGTAACGAATATGATTAGAGACATCGGTGAGCTACTTCCCATGAATAATCCCAAAAAAGGAGATAGGGCCTATTAAGTGTTTTCCTTTGTTTTTATCGTTGTTCCATTGCACAACATGCTAGCAATGTGCACCCTTTTTTCTCGTCTTATGCTTATTAAATCACTATATCACGATAGTTATGATTTGTATGAAATGGTTATCAATTAATTAATACGACTTTGATCAAATCACAATTATCATACCACAACATATGGTTATGGAACAACCGTAAAAACAAAGGATTCCAAATAAAAAAGACCCATTTCCATTGCGGGATAAATGGGACTTTATCTGCCAAGGGAGGTAATAGAAAATCCAGTGATGTCTCTTATTGTATGGTAACAAACTAACACTACTTTCTTTAGGAAACGTGACAGTCATTTTGAACTGGGAATAAAAATTGAAATCGTTTTACCGTTCCTTGACGGCGGCCTATTCCCGTTCCGATTCCTTGAAGGGGTACGAGGTCCCCCTGGACGCTGTCGTCGTGGTGGCATTCGTCTTCTCGGCGTGTTGGTCACCATTGGCTCGTAGTAGTTATACTCAGTTGTCGGGTAGGTTGTTGGGGGATACGGGTACGTTGTTGTTGGGTATGTAGGGGGATATGTCGTCGGTGGCGGCTCTGTCAATGGATATCGAAATCAAACATAAACAGCCTAATCAATCAGAACGTATAGTTTATACAAATTTATTTGAGCTCGATTGCGAAACAAGTTATTTCAACTTATATAAATCACTCTCGAGACCTCATTCCTGATGGAATCCATCGCCACGAGGGAGAGAGAAGAGGCAATGTGGAATTTAAATGCCTTGCCTAAGGGCACAATCGTAACGGCTCCAGTGGGGCTCGAACTCCGGACCTTTCGCACCTGAAGCGAACGTGCATCCACTGCGCTATCACGACTTCCACAATCAGAACGTTTACATATAACACACCTGTACACACAAGATGCGTGTTCCCATTACATTGATGAGTGTAAGTACATATAACACACCTATACACACAAGATGCGTGTTCCCATTACATTGATGAGTGTAAGTACATATAACACACCTGTACACACAAGATGCGTGTTCCCATTACATTGATGAGTGTAAGTACATATAACACACCTGTACACCTAAGATGCGTGTTCCCATTACATTGATGAGTGTAAGTACATATTATTTGCATTCCTACTCTATTTCCTTTGATGAACGTGTATGCCTTGTTTGTATCTATTTCCGTATGAATTTCATCACTAATGACATACAGCTGACATGCGCACTCGAAGTTACATTCGCAGTGTAGGGCAGTGTTTCTTTAACATTAAAGGTGTGTTTGTAATGAATTACATTGGTGGGCGCGATTTACGGTTTGCGTGAGGCATTCGGCCACTTTAAGCATGCCCAATGTAGTGTATATACCTAATTGCACGCGATTCATTCTTTAAGTAAGTAAATTATGTATTTAGTTTAGTTTGTACAAATTTGTTTAACTCTTTTGCGAAACAAGTTCGTACAACTTAGTTTAATCGCTCATAAGACCTCATTACGGAAACCTTTTATGGCATCCATGAATCAGATGCAAGAATTTTGAAATAAGAAATATTTGTAACTGTCAGCACAATGTCATATTAAATAGATAAGAATTATAAGTTGTTCATTAAGTACTATGTATAGTGTTAACATGTGACAATTATGTTGTGTATGCTATAAAAGGAAAAATAAATAATAATAAAAGAGACCCCATTCCTGATTGCATCCATCGTCATGAGTGAGAGAGAAGAATTTAATTTGTGGAATTTAAGTGCCTTGCCTAAGGGCATAAATGTATCGGCTACGGTTGGGCGCGACCCATAGCTGCTGTATGTTCGTAGCCCACTGCGGGTGTCCAATAATTTCAAGGTAAGAAGGAAGCCTTCCTTCAGGCTTGTAGCACGTCGGTGGTTCTATACGGGTACCCGTCAATTCCTGCAATTCTGCACCCAGGGAGGCACCCGGTGTCTTCCCCCACCTACAATAGCTGGATAGTCGAACTATCACCTAACCTTTTGATGCGACAATAAAACAAACAATCTAACATATATATATATATATATATATATATACTGACACCAAAAATAAACTGTACACTTGCCATAGACGTAAAATTGATATCCTTTTAGAAAACATTATAGGCAATCGGAATCAAAATGTACAACACATATTGGCAAAGTTGGTATAAAATGACTAATTGTGTGAAATATTGGGTAAATTAGTGCAATGTGTGAAGGATTATTTTCTTCACTCATGATAGTAAAATACATAATTCTAAACTATGTAACGAAAAAGTAACGCTCAATATAAAAGTACACAGTTTCTTTTTATGGTTTCAGTATATATTGATTTATTGCTTTGTTGATTAATGATGAAGAACATGTGTAGCAATTAAGGATGTTTATGTTCAACATTAATACTCTCTGTGATAGGCACTCGTTGATTTAAACATTAGTTCAACCAACACGTACTATTTATCAAACACTCCTATATACCATATCAGATGTGTTTTTGTATCATTTTTTAAACATCTTCAAATCACTTGCCACAAAACGCCAACCTTTTCTAACCTATACGACAGAAATCACACATCATTATCAACTTCCATAATTACGTACATACAATATCACTTAGAATGTAGTATATTGTTGACATTCATTGGGTCAAATGAGTAATTATATCACTACACAGTTTTGCGGAGGGATACTGCTTCGAAACTATGTCAATTACTAAAATAAATGAAGGTTTCTGCCTGTTATATAATTGGTTGTTTGATGCTTGGTTAGTGTCCAGCATATGTACATAATATTGACACCAACAACGAAACTGTGCATTTGCCTTGGAGGTAAACCGTATATCCTTTTAGAAAACAAATATAGTAGACAAATTTAGTATCAGAATGTGCGAAATATTGGGTAAATTAGTGTAATGTATGATAGTAGAATACTTAATATTAAAGTTTTTAGCGAAACAGTAACGCTCAATATAAGAGTGAACAGTTTTTTGTTGTGTCAGTATATATTTACAAACGATTAAACGTACTTTGCCTAAACTGGAGTCCAACATAGTGACGCTATCTACTATGTGATTCTATCCACTACGATAATATATCCACTACGTGACGCTATCTACTATGTGATTCTATCCACTACGATAATATATCCACTACGTGACGCTATCTACTATGTGATTCTATCCACTACGATAATATATCCACTACGTGACACTATCCAGTACGTGACTCTATCCACTACGTGACTATCCACAACGGGACTGTATCTACTACGTGACTCTATCTACTACGTGACTATCCACTACGTGACTCTATCCTCTACGTGACTCTATCCACTACATGACTATCCACAACGGGACTGTATCTACTACGTGCCTCTCTCTACTACGTGACTATCCACAACGTGACTCTAACTAATATGTGATTCTATTATATCCACTACGTGACTCTATCTACTACGTGACTATCCACAACATGACTCTAACTACTATGTGATTATATTATATCCACAACGGGACTATATCTACTACGTGACTCTATCCACTACGTGACTATCCACAACGTGACTCTATCGATTTACATGAATCTATCTATGCGTGACTATCCACAACGTTACTCTAACTATCACGTGACCTATGTCTACTACGTAACAACACCCATTACGTGACGCAATTCACTATGATACTTTATCTACTACGTTCCTCTATCCTATACCTGACAATTCTCACTACATCACGCCCAGGAAAAGCGTTGTTAGATAAACTGTCCACCGACGATATAGCCCAAAATGGTGAAACCCCGACAAAACAAACAAACGTAATTGAATACTCGAACTAGCAGGGTGAACTACAGAAGAAGAATATGTAGTCTACCATATCCTCTATACGCATGACCAAGCGATGAACTTATTGCCAGAGTCATTAATGTAGAAACATATCCGCTACATGAAACATAAATTTAATATAAAGAGGATTTTTATTTGCTTCAGTGTTTGATCGAAACATTCTTCGACGGATGAACATCCTAGCTTAATCATATGTTATTGCTCGATTCATTGTACATTATATATACTAGAGGACATAGAAAGCGTACACCTACGAAGTCGTGGTAGCGCTGTGGATGCACATTCGCTTCAGGTTCGAAAGGTCCGGAGTTCGAGTCCCGCTGGAGTCGTTACAATTGTGCCCTTAGGCAAGGCATTTAAATTCCACGTTGCCTCTTATCTCTCCCTCGTGACGATGGATTCCATCAGGAATGAGGTCTCGAGAGTGATTAATATAAGTTGTAAGAACTTGTTTCGCAATCGAGCTAAAATTAATTTGTATAGACTAACACCTACGAAATACGAAGGATTCCATCAAAGATATATCACTTCTTTATTGCAAAGCACAAACTGAACAACTAAAAAATATTCCAAAATGTTTAAACCTATGTATTTATATAGTTATTGTTTTTCATGTAAATACCCACTTATCCGAAGTGTACGTTTTCTATGACCTCTAGTATGCAATACAAAACATGACAATTCAAAGAAAGGCAAACAGGTCGGGCCACAAGTTCAAGACGTTTAGACTATATGCACATAATTATTCACCTGTCAACTAAATAATCGAACAAAATGACGAAATGTTTTCAATACCTGCATAGCCTCGTGTAGCAGTCGTTATGCGCAGTGGTTGTCGTGGGAGCCACATTCGTTGTCGTTTTCGATACCGTTGTGAGAGTCGTGATCGTCGGGAATGCGACCATGTCTGACCACTACGAGGATAGTTACGTTGCAACCCACGCGTATCTTGACACTCTCCAGACAGAGTTGCACCTGGTATATAGCTGGTGTGGTGCGATCTCGTCCCATCATTGTGCATATGTTGCGCAATCGGTTCGCTTTGAGTGGCTGCCATGCGAGCTCGTGCCTCGTCATCACGTGCTAGCTGTGTTTCTATTTGTTGACTAGTACTCCCTGGGTTCATTTGTCTTAAAAGTTGTCTGCGCTCCGGACGGGCTGAAGATATAATTATAATGGTATTAGACAGACAGACAGACAGACAGACAGACAGACAGACAGACAGACAGACAGACAGACAGACAGACAGACAGACAGACAGACAGACAGACAGACAGACAGACAGACAGACAGACAGACAGACAGACAGACAGACAGACAGACAGACAGACAGACAGACAGACAGAAGACAGACAGCAGACAGACAGACAGACAGACAGACAGACAGACAGACAGACAGACAGACAGACAGACAGACAGACAGACAGACAGACAGACAGACAGACAGACAGACAGACAGACAGACAGACAGACAGACAGACAGACAGACAGACAGACAGACAGACAGACAGACAGACAGACAGACAGACAGACAGACAGACAGACAGACAGACAGACAGACAGACAGACAGATAGATAGATAGATAGATAGATAGATAGATAGATAGATATATATATAGATAGATAGATAGATAGATAGATAGATATACAGATAGATAGATAGATAGATAGATAGATAGATAGATAGATAGATAGATAGATAGATAGATAGATAGATAGATAGATAGATAGATAGATAGATAGATAGATAGATAGATAGATAGATAGATAGATAGATAGATAGATAGATAGATAGATAGATAGATAGATAGATAGATAGATAGATAGATAGATAGATAGATAGATAGATAGATATTTCATCTGTCTGCTTTCCGTGAAATGGAAATGACGATTCGCGAGCTCAAACGTGTTTCCATTGGTTCGATTTGGTTTAAACATATTTATTCCACTAAATGCATTCACAAAACAAGACATGTACACGAAATCAACAAAAGTAAGGTTATAGGAAATGATTAAAACGGAAGCAGAACTTAATATATAGTTTCTCTAATTGCAGTTCAAATCATCAGCCTCCGTCCGTCTTATGAGACGATGGATTGCGCTCTTGTTGAGGAACATCTTCTGCGGTGACTGAGTAGGCCTCTTCTTGAGTGGCAATCTCTGTTGTAGTTAAAATACATAGTAATATAGTGGACGGTGTGGAAATAATACATGTATACCAAGTGTGCATATTGCTTAGAAATGACATAAATGAAATATGGAGATTTAATAATAAATTTATCATCAGATGAGAAATCGGATGTAAATTGATAGCATGTTGTGCATAGGAAATAGCGATAAAAACAGAGGAAAACAAATAAGATGACCTATCTAGTTCTAGGAGTATTCAGGGGCAGTAACTGATCTATGTTTCTTTTTGTATTCGTTGCATTATCAATTTCAAACAGATATATATGATAAATAATGTGTAGCAATTGTACTTAAATCAGGGCGGGCCTCAATCTCTTCAGGAACATCTGTTGTATTGATTCGGTCGTTTGGTCCAAGGGTTGGCTCAGTGGTGGTACTCGGAGTCCAACCAGCGACCTTGTATGGATCATTCCACGTGTTCCGAGTATAGGGCGACGCGATATCATACCCTATTCATAAATATAACGTGATGACAATTAGCTACATAATGACATCACAAAACTACAAATATACATGTAACGTGACGTCATGTGTGGCGTCACACGGTGTTTTATTACAGATTCAAATACAAGTCATGCCTGCTTTGCATATACAGACAAAATGCCGAGCAATGTTCACTAAAACACAAGTATATGTAGCAAAGTATGAGAACAAACGAATTGTGCATGTTTTGTTGACATGTTATGAAAACAACTACATGTATACATACATACATCAATATACAATACGCAAGCATAGTTATGGACCACCATTAAAATATTACATAAATCATGTTAGCCAGCTTAAAAGGCATCTGCGTGTAATGGACTAATTGCGAAACAATTTTTTATAACATTAGATTCATAGCTATCGTGACCTCATTCCTGATGGAATCCATCGTCATGACGGAGAGGGAAGAGACAATGTGGAATTTAAGCGTCTTGCCTAAGGGCACAATCGTAACGGCTATAGCGAATTCTCATACATGCTATCGACATCCACACAACGAAGTTAAAAGTATTAAAGCGACCCTCTATCTGAATAAATGATGCCGTTGTTTGGGTAAAATAATTTTATACAAGATATTTAAAGAATATAATTTCCAATGAATTTGTGCTTAAAATATTATGGGGAACAATAATTTATTATAGTGCCGTTGTATATACGGATATTTTATCAACAACAACAGGATATGACGAACTTATTCAACAAAGTCTTACTTTCATTTTCAGTGCGTTTCATTACAAAAGTATTATAATTATAATTCATATTATGATTGAAGAATGTGTAGTGGCATTGATATTGTCAAATTTCATAATATTTTATTCGATACCATATGGTGTCGCTTTAACGGGAGAATAGCCTGGGTGCCAATCTGTCGAGTGTTCACTTTTTGACTTCTTGCAAAATGACGTTGATATGATCAGAAACTCATTACGGCCCGATTAATAATATCAGTATTAAAATATATTTGTTTGACTGACAAGGCAAAATATGTCGATGCCTGTTCCCAGGCTAATGGGTGTGTTGTATTAGCACGTTTACCGGTGCATACTGACATCAGCTAGAATAATTTAACAGTGCGATTTAAAGCGACACTATGAATAATGGAACAAATATATCACAACATTTGAAATGTTACGCACAAGTAGCAATTCTACTACACATTTATTTTCAGTCAGTAAACAATGTATTTATACAACATAAGAAACTGAAAGTGAAAGTATGACTTGCTTGAAACAGATCTCCACGCCCTGCGTACATACGTAACTCGTATGGACTTTAAACCGAGGTCTCGTGTCGGCGATGTACACCGTGCACGTAAAAATACAAGAGGAGACTCTGGAATGGATCTTTGTCTGTATCATTGCACTATCCTCCAACAATCTAAATTGGCTAATCTCTTCAGGAGGCGTCGCTCATGTGGGCACCCGGTAACGACGATAAATAAAGGTAAAACACACAGTAATCAGAACACATATCTGATATAGCTGCTTTAACTCCCGTTGCTGATTCAAGCATGCGCATT
Source organism: Archivesica marissinica (assembly GCA_014843695.1). Lineage (NCBI taxonomy): Eukaryota > Metazoa > Mollusca > Bivalvia > Venerida > Vesicomyidae > Archivesica > Archivesica marissinica. The sequence continues at coordinate 12,429 of JABXNX010000251.1, forward strand.
AGACACTCTTTGCATACGTGTGGTGATGATAAACAATTAGCCTATAAGACGGTGTTATACTTATTTAACTGTTTGCTTTTCTGCTGGAGAATAGTCGGACTTTGTAAACACATAAGTAAGTCTTGGACTTACCAAAAACACATAAGTAAGTCTTGGACTTACCAAAAACACATAGGTAAGTCTTGGACTTACTAAAAACACATAAGTAAGTCTTGGACTTACCAAAAACACATACGTAAGCCTTGGACTTACCAAAAACACATAAGTAAGTCTTGGACTTACCAAAAACACATAAGTAAGTCTTGGACTTACCAAAAACACATAGGTAAGTCTTGGACTTACCAAAAACACATAAGTAAGTCTTGGACTTACCAAAAACACATAGGTAAACCTTGGATTTACCAAAAACACATAAGTAAGTCTTGGACTTACCAAAAACACATAAGTAAGTCTTGGACTTACCAAAAACACATAAGTAAGTCTTGGACTTACCATAAAACACATAAGTAAAAAACAGCCTTTCTGCTATAATGTCGCTTTAAATGAGTTGATTAATAATGTCATGCTAAAATGTACTTACTCCATCTTTGTGTGATTGCAAACTCCAGATGACACATGACAACCAAGTACGCTAGACACATTTCACGCATGATGACTTTCTAACTGTGTTGCGTCTTTGTATTCTGTTTTTTTATAAATTAGAAATTTAATAAATAAACAAATATCATTGAATTAACTTCTTAAAAGTGACGAGTCTTATGAAACCTCAATGTAGGCTACACTCAACAATATCCCTCACCTGGTGTTTATAATACTTGCAGTCATGTAATAATGATACAATATAAATATTTTCATTTTGTCATTTGATGCATTTTATTCCAAATGAGTATGCAGCAATTCATTGTTTAACGATCTGTAATGAAATCTATCAAATAATACAATATGAATATTGATATTATATGGTTATTAGTTTGCTCCAAATACGGTAAAACACCAAGTGTCCAATTATGTATTGTGTTGAGTGTATGTGGTATTTTACAGTCCCATTTCCTAAACTAGTGTATTAATTTTATTCGAAATAGTTGTAATGCTAACCTAAAGCAATAGGTGTACATTATTCAATAATTATTCTCAACTGCCATTTTATGACAAGACAGATAGCACATACACGACATGAAACATATCAAATAAATGCATGCACGCTAATCATAGTCCTGATATCCCATCATACCTTGCACAATCAATCCGCACCCAATGTAAGCAGCACACCAAACCATGCACAATCAAACCGCACCCAATGTAAGCAGCACACCATACCTTGTACAATCAAACCGCACCCAATGTAAGCAGCACACCATACCTTGTACAATCAAACCGCACCCAATGTAAGCAGCACACCATACCTTGTACAATCAAACCGCACCCAATGTAAGCAGCACACCATACCTTGTACATTCAAACCGCACCCAATGTAAGCAGCACACCATACCTTGTACAATCAAACCGCACCCAATGTAAGCAGCTCACCAAACCATGCACAATCAAACCGCACCCAATGTAAG
>JABXNX010000109.1:0-23438 GCA_014843695.1 Archivesica marissinica
ATGTACGGACAAACACTGTGTATATATCATACTGATACACGCATCTATGGACACACACTGTGAATACATCATACTGATACATGCATGTACGGACACACACTGTGTATACATCATACTGATACATGCATGTACGGACACACACTGTGTATACATCATACTGATACATGCATGTATGGACACACACTGTATTCATCATACTAATACCTGCATGTACGCACCCATACTGTGTATACATCATACTGATACATGCATGTATGGACACACACTGTACTCATCATACTGATACATGCATGTACGGACACACCCTGTGTATACATCATACTGATACATGCATGTATGGACACACACTGTGTATACATCATACTGATACATGCATCTATGGACACACACTGTGTATACATCATACTGATACACGCATGTATGGACACACTGTGTATACATCATACTGATACATGCATGTACGGACACACACTGTGTATACATCATACTGATACATGCATGTACGGACACACACTGTGTATACATCATATTAATACATGCATGTATGGACACACACTGTGTATACATCATACTGATTCATGCATGTATGGACACACACTGTACTCATCATACTGATACATGCATGTTCGGACACACACAGTGTATACATCATACTGATACACGCATGTATGGACACACACTGTGTATACATCATAATGATTCATGCATGTATGGACACACACTGTGTATACATCATACTGATTCATGCATGTATGGACACATACTGTACTCATCATACTGATACATGCATGTACGGACACACACTGTATACATCATACTGATACATGCATGTACGGACACACACTGTGTATACATCATACTGATACATGCATGTACGGACACACCCTGTGTATACATCATACTAATACATGCATGTATGGACACACACTGTGTATACATCATACTGATACATGCATGTATGGACACACACTGTACTCACCATACTGATACATGCATGTACGGACCCACACTGTGTATACATCATACTGATACATGCATGTATGGACACACACTGTGTATACATCATACCGATACATGCATGTATGGATACACACTGTACTCATCATACTGAAGCATGCATGTATGGACACACACTGTACTCATCATACTGATACATGCATGTACGGACACACACTGTACTCATCATACTGATACATGCATATATGGACACACACTGTGTATACATCATACTGATACATGCATGTATGGACACACACTATGTACGGACAAACACTGTGTATATATCATACTGATACACGCATCTATGGACACACACTGTGAATACATCATACTGATACATGCATGTATGGACACACACTGTATCATCATACTATACTGCATGTAGACCACACTGTGTATACATCATACTGATACATGCATGTATGGACACACACTGTACTCATCATACTGATACATGCATGTACGGACACACCCTGTGTATACATCATACTGATACATGCATGTATGGACACACACTGTGTATACATCATACTGATACATGCATGTATGGACACACACTGTCCTCATCATACTGATACATACATGTACGGACCCACACTGTGTATACATCATACTGATACATGCATGTATGGAAACACACTGTGTATACATCATACCGATACATGCATGTATGGATACACACTGTACTCATCATACTGAAGCATGCATGTATGGACACAAACTGTACTCATCATACTGATACATGCATGTACGGACACACACTGTACTCATCATACTGATACATGCATGTATGGACACACACTGTGTATACATCATACTGATACATGCATGTATGGACACACACTATACTCATCATACTGATACATGCATGTATGGACACACACTGTACTCATCATACTGATACATGCATGTATGGACACAAAATGTGTATACATCATACTGATACATGCATGTATGGACACACACTGTATATACAGCATACTGATACATGCATGTACGGACCCACAATGTGTATACATCATACTGATACATGCATGTATGGACACACCTTGTATATACATCATACTGATACATGCATGTACGGACACACACTGTGTATACATCATACTGATACATGCATGTACGGACACACACTTTGTATACATCATACTGATACACGCATGTACGGACACACACTGTACTCATCATACTGATACATGCATGTACGGACACACACTGTGTATACATCATACTGATACATGCATGTATGGACACACACTGTGTATACATCACACTGATACATGCATGTATGGACACACACCGTGTATACATCATACTGATATATGCATGTACGGACACACACTTTGTATACATCATACTGATACACGCATGTACGGACACACACTGTACTCATCATACTGATACATACATGTACGGACACGCACTGTGTATACATCATACTGATACATGCATGTATGGACACACAATGTGTATACATCATACTGATACTTGCATGTACGGACACACACTGTGTATACATCATACTGATACACGGAATCACCTGGTAAATTTAGTGAACCAGGCAGTCGGATATACAGACTGCACGGAAACTATTGGTACATTTATTGAACCAGGCAGTCGGATATACAGACTGCACAGAATCACTTGGTATATTTAGTGGACCGGGCGGTCGAATATATATACAGACTGCACGTAATCACTTGGTACATTTAGTGGACCGGGCGGTGGGATATACAGACTGCACGGAATCACTTGGTACATTTAGTGAATGTTGGGGTGGTGGAGGCATCGGAGGTAAATGTTGGGGTAGCGAATGCATCGGCAGTGAATGTTGGGGTAGCGAATGCATCGGCAGTGAATGTTGGGGTAGCGAGGCATTGGAGGTGAATGTTGGGGTAGCGAATGCATCAGCAGTGAATGTTGGGGTAGCGAATGCATCAGCAGTGAATGTTGGGGTAGCGAATGCATCGGCAGTGAATGTTGGGGTAGCGAATGCATCGGCAGTGAATGTTGGGGTAGCGAATGCATCGGCAGTGAATGTTGGGGTAGCGAATGCATCGGCAGTGAATGTTGGGGTAGCGAGGCATTGGAGGTGAATGTTGGGGTAGCGATTGTTCGGGTGGCGAAAGTTGGGTAGCGAATGATTTTTAGATTGTTTTTATTGAATTTGTTTCAGTATCAGCACCGACTTCACGACATTGTGTGGACCCATGCATGCATACTGGATGTTGATGCACATTGGATCAACTGAGAGGTAAATGTTGAATTTGGAAGGGCTATAGTATCCCTGGACTGCATATTTTCACATGTTTATTTTGTATAGAGATTGCACGGAATCACTTGGTACATTTAGTGGACCGGACGTAGCCTGGGAACAGGAGTCAATGCATTTTGGCTGGTCAGTCAAATAACTATATTTTAACACCGAGACTATTAATTGGGCCGTATTGATCATATCAACGCCTGGGAAAAAGTGGGGGATTGTCTGTGACTCGCATTAATCCTATTAATAGGCCTATTAGCACATGATTTAATTAATGACGTACTTAAATCGAAAGCGAGGCACTGCAATGTTGATATAACTTTATAATTGTGCCATTGTTTACGGATCAACGGAACGATAAATAGTTTAAAAAAGTACAATGTACGTCACATTTGACATATTTACTCAATATTTAAGTCGTCCTTAGTTCAATTATGCCGAATCGATCCATTACCATCTAAATGTAATATTTAAAATCCGCCATCTCATCGATATAACACAGAAACGGGACATTATATGTTTGCAATGTAAATGAGTCTACAGGAGCATTCGTGTATATTCGGAAATGGTCGTGTATAATCGTGCCTGTTCGGCGATTTCCGATAGAATTCCGTTTCTATATTTAGCGATATTATCTTGTAGAGAAGAGTTGTCGTTCTTCAAATCTACACCCTCAATGTTGAGGGTGTAAATAGATCAGGCTGTCATTTTGCCATAAGTTAAAAAGTGAAAAATCGACAGACTGGAACCCAGGCTCAACCGGACGGTCGGATATACAGACTGCACGGAATCACTTGGTACATTTAGTGATATCAGGCTGTGGGATATACAGACTGCACAGAATCACTTGGTATATTTAGTGATATCGTGCTGTGAGATATACAGAGTGCACGAAATCACTTGGTACATTTAGTGGACCTGGCGGTTGGATATACAGACCGTACGGAATCACTTGGTACATTTAATGGACCGGGCAGTCGAATATACAGATTGCACGGAATCACTTGGTACATTTAGTGCACTGGTCGGTCTGATAAACATACCGCACGGAATCACTTGGTACATTTAGTGAACCGGGCTGTGGGATATACAGACTGCACGGAATCACTTTGTAAATTTAGTGAACCGGGTGGTGGAATATACAGACCACACGGAATAATTTCGTACATTTAGTGTACTGGTCGGTCGGATATACAGACTGCACGGAATCACTTGGTACATTTAGTGATATCGGGCTGTGGGATATACAGACTGCACGGAATCACTTTGTATATTTATTGATATTGGGCTGTGAGATATACAGATTGCACAGAATCACTTGGTACATTTAGTGGACCGGGCGGTAGGATATACAGACTGCATGGAATCACTTGGTACATTTAGTGGACCGGACGGTCGGATATATAGACTGCACGGAATCACTTGGTACAATTAGTGGATCGGGCGGTCTGATATACAGACTGCACGGAATCACTTGATACTCTTAGTGAACAGGGCGGTCGGATAAACTGTCTGCACAGAATCACTTCGTACATTTAATAGACGATTGGATATAGAGACCACAATGAATCACTTGATACATTTATTGAAATTGGGCAGTCGGATATACAGATAGCACGGAATCACTTGGTACATTTAGTGGACCGGGCGGTCGGATATACAGACTGCACGGAATCACTTGGTACATTTAGTGGACTGGGCAGTGGGATATACAGACTGCATGGAATCACTTGGTAAATTTGGTGGACAGGGCAGTGGGATATACAGACTGCATGGAATCACTTGGTACATTTAGTGGACTGGGCAGTGGGATATACAGACTGCACGGAATCACTTGGTACATTTAGTGGACTGGGCAGTGGGATATACAAGACTGCACGGAATCACTTGGTACATTTATTGGACTGGGCAGTGGGATATACAAACTGCATGGAATCACTTGGTACATTTAGTGATGGTTATGCCTGCATTTAGTTTGTTTTGGATTGTCGATAGTGTGCATGGATGTAGCAGAGGGTGCATTTTATCAACATATTTATTTTGTATATTTTCAGTTTAATGCAAGAAGAAAGGATGATGAATGGTAAAGAAGTATCGGCGATAATGATGGGTAATGAAGTATCGGAAATGATGGGTAATGAGATATCGGCAGTGATGGGTAGCAAGGCATCGGAGGTGAATGTTGGGTAGCGAAGTATCAGAGGCGAATGTTGGGTAGCGAGGCATCGGAGGAGAATGTTGGGTAGCGAGGCATCGGAAGTGAAGTTTGGGTAGCGAGGCATCAGAGGTGAATGTTGGGCATCGGAGGAGAATGTTGGGTAGCGTGGCATCGGAGGAGAATGTTGGGTAGCGTGGCATCGGAGGTGAATGTTGGGTAGCGAGGCATCGGAGGTGAATGTTGGGAGTAGCAAGGCATCGGGGGTGAATGTTGGGTAATGAGGCATCGGAAGAGAATGTTGGGTAGCGAAGCATCATAGGTGAATGTTTGTTAGCGAGGCATTGGATGTGAATGTTGGGGTAATGACGCATGGGAGGTGCATGTTTGGTAACAAAGTGTCGATGGTGAGGTGATGGGTAATGACGTGTCGGAGGAGAAGGGTAATGACGTGTCGGGGGTGAAGGGTAATAACATGTCAGAGGTGAAGGGTAATGAAGTGTTGGAGGTGAAGGGTAATGAAGTGTCGGAGGTGAATGTTAAGTAGCGAGGCATCAGAGGTGAATGTTGGGTAACGAGGTGTTGGTGGTGAGGTGAAGGGTAATGAAGTGTTGGTGGTTAGGTGAAGGCCAAGGGTAATTAAGTGTCGATGGTGAGGTGATGGGTAATGAATTGTCGGGGGTGAAAAGATGCGTGACGAGATATCGGATGTTGGTGTTGGTGTTGGTGTTGGTGTTGAGGTGAAGGGTAACAAGGTGTTGGTGGTTAGGTGATGGGTAATGCAGTATCGGAGGTGATGGGTAATGCATTGTCGGGTGGTGACGAGTTATGAAGTATCGGGTGGTGAAGGGTAATGAAGTATCAGGGTTGATGGGTAATGAAGTATCGGAGTTGATGGGTAATGAAGTATCAGAGTTGATGGGTAATGAAGTATTTGGAGTTGAAGGGTAATGAAGTATTTGGAGTTGAAGGGTAATGAAGTATCGGAGGTGAAGGGTTATGAAGTATCGGGTGATGAAGTATCGGAAATGAAGGGTAATGAAGTATCGGGGTTGAAGGGTATTGAAGTATCGGCGTTGAAGGGTAATGAAGTATCGGAGATGAAGGGTAATGAAGTATCGGAGTTGAAGGGAAATGAAGTATCGGACGTGATGGGTAATAATGAAGTATCGGACGTGAGGGGTAATGTAGTATCGGAGATGAAGGGTAATGAAGTATCGGAGATGAAGGGTAATGAAGTATCGGAGTTGAAGGGAAATGAAATATCGGAGTTGAAGGGAAATGAAGTATCAGAGTTGAAGGGTAATGAAGTATTGGGGTTGATGGGTAATGAAGTATTGGAGTTGATGTGTAATGAAGTATCAGAGATGAAGGGTAATGAAGTATCGGAGATTGAAGGGTAATGAAGTATCGGAAATGAAGGGTAGTAAAGTATCGGAAATGAAGGGTATTGAAGTATCGGAGTTGAAGGGTATTGAAGTATCGGAGTTGAAGGGTAATGACGTATCGGAGATGAAGGGTAATGAAGTATCGGAGATGAAGGGTAATGAAGTATCGGACGTGATGGGTAATGAAGTATCGGACGTGATGGGTAATGAAGTATCGGAGATGAAGGGGAATGAAGTTACGGAGTTGAAGGGAAATGAAGTATCGGAGTTGAAGGGAAATGAAGTATCGGAGTTGAAGGGTAATGAAGTATCGGAGTTGAAGGGTAATGAAGTTACGGAGTTGAAGGGAAATGAAGTATCGGAGTTGAAGGGAAATGAAGTATCGGAGTTGAAGGGAAATGAAGTATCGGAGTTGAAGGGTAATGAAGTATTGGGGTTGATGGGTAATGAAGTATTGGAGTTGATGTGTAATGAAGTATCAGAGATGAAGGGTAATGAAGTATCGGAGATTGAAGGGTAATGAAGTATCGGAAATGAAGGGTAGTAAAGTATCGGAAATGAAGGGTATTGAAGTATCGGAGTTGAAGGGTATTGAAGTATCGGAGTTGAAGGGTAATGACGTATCGGAGATGAAGGGTAATGAAGTATCGGAGATGAAGGGTAATGAAGTATCGGACGTGATGGGTAATGAAGTATCGGACGTGATGGGTAATGAAGTATCGGAGATGAAGGGGAATGAAGTTACGGAGTTGAAGGGAAATGAAGTATCGGAGTTGAAGGGAAATGAAGTATCGGAGTTGAAGGGTAATGAAGTATCGGAGTTGAAGGGTAATGAAGTTACGGAGTTGAAGGGAAATGAAGTATCGGAGTTGAAGGGAAATGAAGTATCGGAGTTGAAGGGAAATGAAGTATCGGAGTTGAAGGGTAATGAACTATCGGAAATGAAGGGTATTGAAGTATCGGAAATGAAGGGTATTGAAGTATCGGAAATGAAGGGTATTGAAGTATCGGAGTTGAAGGGTAATGAAGTATCGGAGTTGAAGGGTAATGAACTATCGGAAATGAAGGGTATTGAAGTATCGGAAATGAAGGGTAATAAAGTATCGGAGATGAAGGGTAATAAAGTATCGGACGTGATGGGTAATGAAGTATCGGACGTGATGGGTAATGAAGTATCGGACGTGATGGGTAATGAAGTATCGGACGTGATGGGTAATGAAGTATCGGACGTGATGGGTAATGAAGTATCAGACGTGATGGGTAATGAAGTATCGGTGGTGATGGGTAATGAAGTATTAGGTGTTGAAGAGTAATGAAGTATCGGGTGGTGAAGGGTTATGAAGTATCTGGTTGTGAAGGTAATGAAGTATCGGAGTTGAGGGGTAATGAATTATCGGACGTGATGGGTAATAATGAAGTATTGGACGTGATGGGTAATGTAGTATCTGGTGGTGAAGGGTTATGAAGTATCGGGTGGTTAAGGGTTGTCAAGTATCTGGTTGTGAAGGTAATGAAGTATCGGAGTTGAGGGGGAATGATGCATCGGAGTTGAGGGGGAATGATGCATCGGAGTTGAGGGGGAATTATGTATCGGAGTTGAGGGGGAATTGTGTATCAGTGTTGATGGGTAATGGTGAAGTGGTGGTCGTGAAGTGATGGGTAATGATGAAGTGGTGGTCGTGAAGTGATGGGTAATGAGGTGTCGGTGGTGAGGTGATGGGCAGTGAGGTGTCGGTGGTGAGGTGATGGATAGTGAGGTGTCGGTGGTGAGGTGATGGATAGTGAGGTGTCTGTCGTGAGATGATGGGTAATTAGGTGTCGGTGGTGAGGTGATGGGTAATTAGGTGTCTGTGGTGAGATGATGGGTAATTGGGTGTCGGTGTTGAGGTGATGGGTAATTAGGTGTCGGTAGTGAGGTGATGGATAATGAAGTGTCTGTGGTGAGGTGATGGGTAATTAGGTGTCGGTGGTTAGGTGATGGATAATGAGGTGTCGGTGGTGAGGTGATGGGTAATTAGGTGTCGTTGTTGAGGTGATGGGTATTGAAGTGTCTGTGGTGAGGTGATGGGTAATTAGGTGGTGAGGTGATGGGTAATGAGGTGTCGGTGGTGAGGTGATGGATAGTGAGGTGTCGGTGGTGAGGTGATGGATAGTGAGGTGTCTGTGGTGAGGTGATGGATAATTAGGTGTCGGTGGTGAGGTGATGGGTAATTAGGTGTCGGTGGTGAGGTGATGGGTAATTAGGTGTCGTTGGTGAGGTGATGGGTATTGAAGTTTCTGTGGTGAGGTGATGGGTTGTGAGGTGTCAGTTGTGAATGTTGAGCATCGGAGGAGAATGTTTGGGTGGCAGAGCCATCGGAGGTGAATGTTTGGGTGGCAGAGCCATCGGAGGCGAATGTTTGGGTGGCAGAGCCATCGGAGGCAAATGTTGAGCATCGGAAGAGAATGTTGGGGTGACAGAGCCATCGGAGGTGATTGTTTATGGTTGGACTGTAGTATGTAGATTTGTCGATATGTGTTTGCTATGTTTGATGCATTGTATAGATTGACTTGTAAGAATTATTTTTGTTTTTATTGAATTTCTTTCATTTTCGGTACCGACGTCACGACATTGTGTGGACCCCATGCTGGATGTTGATCAACTAAGAGGTATATGTTTTGTTTGGAACGGCGATATCATTTCTTGACTGCAAATTTTCAGTCAGCGACTTTGGAAGGAAATGAATGGAGAAACTGTGAGTAAAATAATTTACAATCATCTACATTGTTCAATATGTGTTCTATGTTTGTTTGTTTATGGTTAAACTGCAGTATGTAGAGTTGTTAATAATTATGTGTTTATGTTTGATGCATTGTATTGATTGTTTGTCATCGACTTGTAAGAATTATTTTTGTTTTTATTGAATTTCTTTCATTTTCGGTACCGACGTCACGACATTGTGTGGACCCATGCATGCCTACTGGATGTTGATCAACTAAGAGGTATATGTTTGGTTTGTAAGGGCGATATCATTTCTGGACTACATATTTTCACATGTTTATTTTGTTTAGAAAAAGATGACTTTCTTATGGTATTCAGATCTAAAGATATGAAAACGATAGAAAAAAGAATTCAAGAAAACTTGGATCATAGAGAAAAATGGGCAACAGAAAATGGTTTCAAATTTTCGAAAACAAAAATTCAATGTGTCCACTTCTGCCAACAATTAAATTTACATAATGATCCTGTTTTAAAAATATTTGGTACACAAATTCCTGTTGTAAAAGAAGCCAAATGTTTGGGTGTTATATTTGACAAACAACTAAATTTTATCTCTCGTATAAAATCTCTAAAGTGCCTGTATAGTGATTGTACACTGGTGTCTGTATAGTGATTGTACACTGGTCTGTATAGTGATTGTACACTGGTCTGTATAGTGTTTGTACACTGGCCTGTATAGTGATTGTACACTTGTCTGTATAGTGATCGTACACTGGCCTGTATAGTGATTGTACACTGGCCTGTATAGTGAGTGTACACTGGTCTGTATAGTGATTGTACACTGGCCTGTATAGTGATTGTACACTGGCCGAATCGTCTATAGAAGTTTAAATGTGTATTATGTGCGTGGCTGATGAATAAATAGCTCAAAGGTCAGGCGCGTAGCTGCCTTAGGCCAAAAGGCCCGCGCCTGCACATCATTTTGACAAAAAAAAGAAGATATTCCTGTGTATTTGGCTTTTAATTGAGTAAAATCACACGTAATTATAGAGTGCAGAATTGTTATTGCTTTTGATGTACATGTATAGCTAAGGAAATTGCATCCTAAAAACAAAAAAATTCCGGGGGTGCATTCCCGCGTCTCCCCTAGCAACCTCGTTCGCTACGCTCACTCAACAATGTTTACCCCGGGCCTGCACAAAATTTGCCTCCTGGCTACGCCCCTGAAGGTTGATCAAGCTTATGCCGCCACTAACAATATTGCATGGATGAATTAACATAGCAGTTTGTGGGACAACTTTATTCATCATATTGATACATGCATCTACGAACACAAACTGTGTATACATCATACTGATACATGCATGTATGGACACACACTGTACATCATACTGATACATGCATGTATGGACACACACTGTACTCATCATACTGATACATGCATGTATGGACACACACTGTACTCATCATACTGATACATGCATGTATGGACACACACTGTACTCATCATACTGATACATGCATGTATGGACTCATACTGATACATGCATGTACGGACACACACTGTACTCATCATACTGATACATGCGTGTACGGACACATACTGTGTATACATCATACTGATACATGCATCTATGGACACACACTGTGTATACATCATACTGATACATGCATGTACAGACAAACACTGTGTATACATCATACTGATACATGCATGTATGGACAAACACTGTACTCATCATACTGATACATGCATGTATGGACACACACTGTATACATCATACTGATACATGCATGAACGGACACACTGTGTATACATCCTACTGATACATGCATCTATGGACACACACTGTGTATACCTCATACTGATACATGCATGTACGGACACACACTGTGTATACATCATACTGATACATGCATGTACGGACACACACTGTGTATACATCATACTGATACATGCATGTACGGACACACACTGTGTATACATCATACTGATACATGCATGTATGGACACACACTGTGTATACATCATACTGATTCATGCATGTATGGACACACACTGTACTCATCATACTGATACATGCATGTAGGGACACACACTGTGTATACATCATACTGATACATGCATGTATGGACACACACTGTGTATACATCATACTGATACATGCATGTATGGACACACACTGTACTCGTCATACTGATACATGCATGTACGGACACACACTGTGTATACATCATACTGATACATGCATGTATGGACACACACTGTACTCATCATACTGATACATGCATGTACGGACACACACTGTACTCATCATACTGATACATGCATGTATGGACAAACACTGTGTATGGACAAACACTGTGTATACATCATACTGATACATGCATGTATGGACACACACTGTACTCATCATACTGATACATGCATGTACAGACACACACTGTGTATACATCATACTGATACACGCATGTACGGACACAAACTGTGTATACATCATACTGATACATGCATGTATGGACAAACACTGTGTATACATCATACTGATACATGCATGTATGGACACACACTGTGTATACATCATACTGATACATGCATGTATGGACACACACTGTGTATACATCATACTGATACATGCATGTACGGACACACACTGTATATACATCATACTGATACATACATGTATGGACACACACTGTACTCATCATACTGATACATGCACATATGGACAAACAATGTGTATACATCATACTGATACATGCATGTATGGACACACACTGTATATACAGCTTAATGATACATGCATGTACGGACCCACACTGTGTATACATCATACTGATACATGCATGTATGGACACACACTGTGTATACATCATACTGATACATGCATGTATGGACACACACTGTATATACATCATACTGATACATGCATGTATGGACACACACTGTGTATACATCATACTGATACACGCATCTATGGACACACACTGTGATTACATCATACTGATACATGCATGTATGGACACACACTGTGTATACATCATACTGATACATTCATGTATGGACACACACTGTGTATACATCATACTGATTCATGCATGTATGGACACACAATGTGTATACATCATACTGATTCATGCATGTATGGACACACAATGTACCCATCATACTGATACATGCATGTACGGACACACACTGTGTATACATCATACTGATACACGCATCTATGGACACACACTGTGAATACATCATACTGATACATGCATGTACGGACACACACTGTGTATACATCATACTGATACATGCATGTATGGACACACACTGTACTCATCATACTGATACATGCATGTATAGACACACACTGTGTATACATCATACTGATACATGCATTTATGGACACACACTGTGTATACATCATACTGATACATGCATGTACGGACACACACTGTGTATACATCATAATGATACACGCATCTATGGACACACACTGTGAATACATCATACTGATACACGCATGTACGGACACACACTGTGTATACATCATACTGATACATGCATGTATGGACACACACTGTGTATACATCATACTGATACACGCATCTATGGACACACACTGTGTATACATCATACTGATACATGCATGTATGGACACACACTGTGTATACATCATACTGATACACGCATCTATGGACACACACACTGTGTATACATCATACTGATACATGCATGTACGGACACACACTGTACTCATCATACTGATACATGCATGTATGGACACACACTGTGTATACATCATACTGATACATGCATCTATGGACACACACTGTGTATACATCATACTGATATATGCATATATGGACACACACTGTGTATACATCATACTGATACATGCATGTATGGACACACACTGTACTCATCATACTGATACATGCATGTATGGACACACACTGTACTCATCATACTGATACATGCATGTATGTACAAACATTGTGTATACATCATACTGATAAATGCATGTATGGACACACACTGTATATACAGCATACTGATACATGCATGTATGGACACACCTTGTATATACATCATACTGATACATGCATGTATGGACACACACTGTGTATACATTATACTGATACATGCATGTATGGACACACACTGTGTATACATCATACTGATGCATGCATGTACGGACACACACTGTGTGTACATCATACTGATACATGCATGTATTGACACACACTGTACTCTTCATACTGATACATGCAAGTATGGACATACACTGTGTATACATCATACTGATACATGCATATACGAACACAAACTGTGTATACATCATACTGATACATGCATGTATGGACACACACTGTGTATACATCATACTGATACATGCATGTATGGACAAACACTGTGTATACATCATACTGATACATGCATGTATGGACACACTGTACTCATCATACTGATACATGCATGTATGGACACACACTGTACTCATCATACTGATACATGCATGTATGGACACACACTGTGTATACATCATACTGATACATGCATGTATGGACACACACTGTATATACATCATACTGATACATGCATGTATGGACCACACTGTGTATACATCATACTGATACATGCATGTATGGACACACACTGTGTATACATCATACTGATACATGCATGTATGGACACACACTGTGTATACATCATACTGATACATGCATGTACGGACACACACTGTGTATACATCATACTGATACATGCATGTATGGACACACACTGTACTCATCATACTGATACATGCATGTATGGACACACACTGTGTATACATCATACTGATACATGCATGTATGGACACACACTGTATACATCATACTGATACATGCATGTATGGACACACACTGTGTATACATCATACTGATACATGCATGTACGGACACACACTGTATATACATCATACTGATACATGCATGTACGGACACACACTGTGTATACATCATACTGATACATGCATGTATGGACACACACTGTACTCATCATACTGATACATGCATGTATGGACACACACTGTACTCATCATACTGATACATGCATGTATGGACACACACTGTGTATACATCATACTGATACATGCATGTACGGACACACCCTGTATATACATCATACTGATACATGCATGTACGGACACACACTGTGTATACATCATACTGATACATGCATGTATGGACACACACTGTACTCATCATACTGATACATGCATGTATGGACACACACTGTACTCATCATACTGATACATGCATGTATGGACACACATGTGTATACATCATACTGATACATGCATGTATGGACACACACTGTATATACATCATACTGATACATGCATGTATGGACACACACTGTGTATACATCATACTGATACATGCATGTATGGACACACACTGTACTCATCATACCGATACATGCATGTATGGACACACACTGTACTCATCATACCGATACATGCATGTATGGACACACACTGTGTATACATCATACTGATACATGCATGTACGGACACACACTGTGTATATATCATACTGATACATGCATGTATGGACAAACACTGTGTATACATCATACTGATACATGCATGTATGGACAAACACTGTGTATACATCATACTGATACATGCATGTATGGACACACACTGTGTATACATCATACTGATACATGCATGTATGGACACACACTGTACTCATCATACTGATACATGCATGTATGGTCACACACTGTGTATACATCATACTGATACATGCATGTATGGACACACTGTACTCGTCATACTGATACATGCATGTATGGACACACACTGTGTATACATCATACTGATACATGCATCTACGAACACAAACTGTGTATACATCATACTGATACATGCATGTACAGACACACACTGTGTATACATCATACTGATACATGCATGTACGGACACAAAGTGTGTATACATCATACTGATATGTGCATGTATGGACAAACACTGTGTATACATCATACTGATACATGCATGTATGGACAAACACTGTGTATACATCATACTGATACATGCATGTATGGACACACACTGTGTATACATCATACTGATACATGCATGTATGGACACACACTGTGTATACATCATACTGATACATGCATGTATGGACACACACTGTACTCATCATACTGATACATGCATGTACGGACACACACTGTGTATACATCATACTGATACATGCATGTATGGACACACACTGTACTCATCATACTGATACATGCATGTATGGACAAACACTGTGTATACATCATACTGATACATGCATGCACGGACACACCTTGTATATACATCATACTGATACATGCATGTACGGACACACACTGTATACATCATACTGATACACGCATGTATGGACACACACTGTGTATACATCATACTGATACATGCATGTACGGACACACACTGTGTATACATCATACTGTTACATGCATGTACGGACACACACTGTACTCATCATACTGATACATGCATGTACGGACACACACTGTGTATACATCATACTGATACATGCATGTATGGACACACACTGTGTATACATCATACTGATACATGCATGTACGGACACACACTGTGTATACATCATACTGATACATGCATGTACGGACACACACTGTGTATACATCATACTGATACATGCATGTATGGACACACACTGTACTCATCATACTGATACATGCATGTATGGACACAAACTGTACTCATCATACTGATACATGCATGTATGGACACACAATGTGTATACATCATACTGATACATGCATGTATGGACACACACTGTATATACATCATACTGATACATGCATGTACGGACACACACTGTGTATACATCATACTGATACATGCATGTATGGACACACACTGTGTATACATCATACTGATACATGCATGTATGGACACACACTGTGTATACATCATACTGATACATGCATGTACGGACACACACTGTGTATACATCATACTGTTACATGCATGTACGGACACACACACTGTACTCATCATACTGATACATGCATGTACGGACACACACTGTGTATACATCATACTGATACATGCATGTATGGACACACACTGTGTATACATCATACTGATACATGCATGTACAGACGCACACTGTGTATACATCATACTGATACACGCATGTACGGACACAAACTGTGTATACATCATACTGATACATGCATGTACGGACACACACTGTGTATACATCATACTGATACATACATGTATGGACACACACTGTACTCATCATACTGATACATGCATGTATGGACACAAACTGTACTCATCATACTGATACATGCATGTATGGACAAACAATGTGTATACATCATACTGATACATGCATGTATGGACACACACTGTATATACAGCTTACTGATACATGCATGTATGGACACACACTGTGTATACATCATACTGATACATGCATGTATGGACACACACTGTGTATACATCATACTGATACACGCATCTATGGACACACACTGTATATACATCATACTGATACATGCATGTATGGACACACACTGTGTATACATCATACTGATACACGCATCTATGGACACACACTGTGAATACATCATACTGATACATGCATGTATGGACACACACTGTGTATACATCATACTGATACATGCATGTATGGACACACACTGTGTATACATCATACTGATTCATGCATGTATGGACACACAATGTGTATACATCATACTGATTCATGCATGTATGGACACACAATGTACTCATCATACTGATACATGCATGTACGGACACACACTGTGTATACATCATACTGATACACGCATCTATGGACACACACTGTGAATACATCATACTGATACATGCATGTACGGACACACACTGTGTATACATCATACTGATACATGCATGTATGGACACACACTGTACTCATCATACTGATACATGCATGTACAGACACACACTGTGTATACATCATACTGATACATGCATGTATGGACACACACTGTGTATACATCATACTGATACATGCATGTATGGACAAACACTGTGTATACATCATACTGATACATGCATGTATGGACACACACACACTGTGTATACATCATACTGATACATGCATGTATGGACACACACTGTGTATACATCATACTGATACATGCATGTACGGACACACACTGTGTATACATCATACTGATACATGCATGTATTGACACACATTGTACTCGTCATACTGATACATGCATGTATGGACATACACTGTGTATACATCATACTGATACATGCATAAACGAACACAAACTGTGTATACATCATAATGATACATGCATGTATGGACACGCACTGTACTCGCCATACTGATACATGCATGTACGGACACACACTGTGTATACATCATACTGATACATGCATGTATGGACACACACTGTACTCATCATACTGATACATGCATGTACGGACACACACTGTACTCATACTGATACATGCATGTATGGACAACACTGTTATGGACAAACACTGTGTATACATCATACTGATACATGCATGTATGGACACACACTGTATACACATCATACTGATACATGCATGTACGGACACACACTGTGTATACATCATACTGATACATGCATGTATGGACACACACTGTACTCATCATACTGATACATGCATGTATGGACAAACACTGTACTCATCATACTGATACATGCATGTATGGACACACACTGTGTATACATCATACTGATACATGCATGTATGGACACACACTGTGTATACATCATACTGATACATGCATGTACGGACACACACTGTGTATACATCATACTGATACATGCATGTATGGACACACACTGTGTATACATCATACTGATACATGCATGTATGGACACACACTGTACTCATCATACTGATACATGCATGTATGGACACACACTGTGTATACATCATACTGATACATGCATGTACGGACACAAACTGTGTATACATCATACTGATACATGCATGTACGGACACACACTGTGTATACATCATACTGATACATGCATGTATGGACACACACTGTGTATACATCATACTGATACATGCATGTATGGACACACACTGTGTATACATCATACTGATACATGCATGTATGGACACACACTGTGTATACATCATACTGATACATGCATGTATGGACACACACTGTGTATACATCATACTGATACATGCATGTATGGACACACACTGTGTATACATCATACTGATACATGCATGTACGGACACACACTGTGTATACATCATACTGATACATGCATGTATGGACAAACACTGTGTATACATCATACTGATACATGCATGTATGGACAAACACTGTGTATACATCATACTGATACATGCATGTATGGACACACACTGTGTATACATCATACTGATACATGCATGTATGGACACACACTGTGTATACATCATACTGATACATGCATGTATGGACACACACTGTACTCATCATACTGATACATGCATGTACGGACACACACTGTGTATACATCATACTGATACATGCATGTATGGACACACACTGTACTCATCATACTGATACATGCATGTATGGACACACACTGTGTATACATCATACTGATACATGCATGTACGGACACACCTTGTATATACATCATACTGATACATGCATGTACGGACACACACTGTATACATCATACTGATACACGCATGTATGGACACACACAATGTGTATACATCATACTGATACATGCATGTACGGACACACACTGTGTATACATCATACTGTTACATGCATGTACGGACACACACTGTACTCATCATACTGATACATGCATGTACGGACACGCACTGTGTATACATCATACTGATACATGCATGTATGGACACA
The DNA here is from genome assembly GCA_014843695.1 of Archivesica marissinica. Taxonomy (NCBI): domain Eukaryota; kingdom Metazoa; phylum Mollusca; class Bivalvia; order Venerida; family Vesicomyidae; genus Archivesica; species Archivesica marissinica. The sequence goes on from JABXNX010000109.1 coordinate 19,443, forward strand.
CACTGTGTATACATCATACTGATTCATGTATGTATGGACACGCACTGTACTCGTCATACTGATACATGCATGTACGGACACACACACTGTGTATACATCATACTGATGCATGCATGTATGGACACACACTGTACTCATCATACTGATACATGCATGTACGGACACACACTGTACTCATCATACTGATACATGCTTGTATGGACAAACACTGTGTATGGACAAACACTGTGTATACATCATACTGATACATGCATGTATGGACAAACACTGTGTATACACCATACTGATACATGCATGTATGGACAAACACTGTGTATACATCATACTGATACATGCATGTATGGACACACACTGTACTCATCATACTGATACATGCATGTATGGACACACACTGTGTATACATCATACTGATACATGCGTGTACGGACACACCTTGTATATACATCATACTGATACATGCATGTACGGACACACACTGTGTATACATCATACTGATACATGCATGTATGGACACACACTGTACTCATCATACTGATACATGCATGTATGTACACACATTGTGTATACATCATACTGATAAATGCATGTATGGACACACACTGTTTATAAATCATACTGATACATGCATGTATGGACACACACTGTGTATACATCATACTGATACATGCATGTACGGACACACACTGTACTCATCATACTGATACATGCATGTATGGACACACACACTGTACTCATCATACTGATACATGCATGTATGGACACACACTGTGTATACATCATACTGATACATGCATGTATGGACACACACTGTATGCACATCATACTGATACATGCATGTACGGACACACACTGTGTATACATCATACTGATACATGCATGTATGGACACACACTGTACTCATCATACTGATACATGCATGTATGGACAAACACTGTACTCATCATACTGATACATGCATGTATGGACACACCTGTATACATCATACTGATACTGCATGTATGGACAACACACTGTGTATACATCATACTGATACATGCATGTATGGACACACACTGTGTATACATCATACTGATACATGCATGTATGGACACACACTGTACTCATCATACTGATACATGCATGTACGGACACACACTGTACTCATCATACTGATACATGCATAACCAACTGTGTATACATCATACTGATACATGCATGTATGGACACACACTGTGTATACATCATACTGATACACGCATGTACGGACACAAACTGTGTATACATCATACTGATACATGCATGTATGGACACACACTGTGTATACATCATACTGATACATGCATGTACGGACACACACTGTGTATACATCATACTGATACATGCATGTATGGACACACACTGTACTCATCATACTGATACATGCATGTATGGACATACACTGTGTATACATCATACTGATACATGCATATACGAACACAAACTGTGTATACATCATACTGATACATGCATGTATGGACAAACACTGTACTCTCATACTGATACATGCATGTATGACACACACTGTGTATACATCATACTGATACATGCATGTATGGACACACACTGTGTATACATCATACTGATACATGCATGTACGGACACACACTGTATACATCATACTGATACACCATGTATGGACACACACTGTATCATCATACTGATACATGCATGTACGGACACCACTGTGTAACATCATACTGATACAGCATGTATGGACACACACATGTACTCTCATACTGAATACATGCATGTACGACAACACACTGTAAAAACTCATCTGATACATGCATGTATGGCACACACTGTGTATACATCATACTGATACATCATTATGGACACCACTGTAAACACACTGATACATGCATGTATGGACACACACTGTGTATACATCATACTGATACATGCATGTATGGACACACACTGTGTATACATCATACTGATACACGCATGTACGGACACAAACTGTGTATACATCATAATGATACATGCATGTATGGACAAACACTGTGTATACATCATACTGATACATGCATGTATGGACAAACACTGTGTATACATCATACTGATACATGCATGTATGGACACACACTGTGTATACATCATACTGATACATGCATGTATGGACACACACTGTGTATACATCATACTGATACATGCATGTACGGACACACACTGTGTATACATCATACTGATACATGCATGTATGGACACACACTGTGTATACATCATACTGATACATGCATGTATGGACACACACTGTGTATACATCATACTGATACATGCATGTACGGACACACACTTAACATCATACTGATACAGCATTATGGACACACACTGTACACATCTACTGAACATGCATGTATGACAACAACACAACACACAACACAACACAACTGATACATGCATGTAACGGACCAACACTCATGTACGGACAAACACTGTATACATCATACTGATACACGCATCTATGGACACACACACTGTATACATCATACTGATACATGCATGTACGGACACACACTGTGTATATATCATACTGATACATGCATGTATGGACACACACTGTGTATACATCATACTGATACATGCATGTACGGACACACACTGTGTATACATCATACTGATACATGCATGTATGTACACACACTGTATACATCATACTGATACATGCATGTATGGACAAACACTGTACTCATCATACTGATACATGCATGTATGGACACACAATGTGTATACATCATACTGATACATGCATGTATGGACACACACTGTATATACAGCATACTGATACAGTCATGTACGGATCCACACTGTGTATACATCATACTGATACATGCATGTATGGACACACCTTGTATATACATCATACTGATACATGCATGTACGGACACACACTGTGTATACATCATACTAATACATGCATGTATGGACACACACTGTACTCATCATACTGATACATGCATGTTTGGACACACACTGTACTCATCATACTAATACATGCATGTATGGACACACACTGTACTCATCATACTGATACATGCATGTACGGACACACACTGTACTCATCATACTGATACATGCATGTATGGACAAACACTGTGTATACATCATACTGATACATGCATGTACGGACACGCACTGTGTATATATCATACTGATACATGCATGTATGGACACACACTGTGTATACATCATACTGATACATGCTTGTACGGACACACACTCTACTCATCATACTGATACATGCATGTACGGACACACACCATGTACGGACAAACCCTGTGTATACATCATACTGATACACGCATCTATGGACACACACTGTAAATACATCATACTGATACATGCATGTATGGACACACACTGTGTATACATCATACTGATACACGCATCTATGGACACACACTGTGTATACATCATACTGATACATGCATGTACGTACACACACTGTGTATACATCATACTGATACATGCATGTATGGACACACACTGTACTCATCATACTGATACATGCATGTACGGACCCACACTGTGTATACATCATACTGATACATGCATGTATGGACACACACTGTGTATACATCATACTGATACATGCATGTATGGACACACACTGTGTATACATCATACTGATACACGCATCTATGGACACACACTGTAAATACATCATACTGATACATGCATGTATGGACACACACTGTGTATACATCATACTGATACACGCATCTATGGACACACACTGTGTATACATCATACTGATACATGCATGTATGGACACACACTGTGTATACATCATACTGATACACGCATGTATGGACACACACTGTGTATACATCATACTGATACATGCATGTACGGACACACACTGTGTATACATCATACTGATACATGCATGTACGGACACACACTGTGTATACATCATACTGATACATGCATGTACGGACACACACTGTGTATACATCACACTGATACATGCAT
>JABXNX010000109.1:24438-66269 GCA_014843695.1 Archivesica marissinica
ATACATCATACTGATACATGCATGTACGGACACACACTGTGTATACATCATACTGATACATGCATGTATGGACACACACTGTGTATACATCATACTGATACATGCATGTATGGACACACACTGTGTATACATCATACTGATACATGCATGTATGGACACACACTGTGTATACATCATACTGATACATGCATGTACGGACACACACTGTGTATACATCATACTGATACATGCATGTATGGACACACACTGTATTCATCATACTGATACATGCATGTATGGACACACACTGTGTATACATCATACTGATACATGCATGTACGGACACACACTGTGTATACATCATACTGATACATGCATGTATGGACACACACTGTGTATACATCATACTGATACATGCATGTATGGACACACACTGTGTATACATCATACTGATACATGCATGTATGGACACACACTGTGTATACATCATACTGATACATGCATGTATGGACACACACTGTGTATACATCATACTGATACATGCATGTATGGACACACACTGTATACATCATACTGATACATGCATGTATGGACACACACTGTACTCATCATACTGATACATGCATGTATGGACACACACTGTACTCATCATACTGATACATGCATGTATGGACACACACTGTGTATACATCATACTGATACATGCATGTATGGACAAACACTGTGTATACATCATACTGATACATGCATGTATGGACAAACACTGTGTATACATCATACTGATACATGCATGTATGGACACACACTGTGTATACATCATACTGATACATGCATGTATGGACACACACTGTGTATACATCATACTGATACATGCATGTATGGACACACACTGTACTCATCATACTGATACATGCATGTATGGACACACACTGTGTATACATCATACTGATACATGCATGTACGGACACACACTGTGTATACATCATACTGATACATGCATGTATGGACACACACTGTACTCATCATACTGATACATGCATGTATGGACACACACTGTACTCATCATACTGATACATGCATGTATGTACAAACATTGTGTATACATCATACAGATAAATGCATGTATGGACACAAACTGTTTATAAATCATACTGATACATGCATGTATGGACACACACTGTGTATACATCATACTGATACATGCATGTACGGACACACACTGTACTCATTATACTGATACATGCATGTATGGACACACACACTGTACTCATCATACTGATACATGCATGTATGGACACACACTGTGTATACATCATACTGATACATGCATGTATGGACACACACTGTATGCACAGCATACTGATACATGCATGTACGGACACACACTGTGTATACATCATACTGATACATGCATGTATGGACACACACTGTACTCATCATACTGATACATGCATGTATGGACAAACACTGTACTCATCATACTGATACATGCATGTATGGACACACAATGTGTATACATCATACTGATACATGCATGTATGGACACACTCTGTATATACAGCATACTGATACATTCATGTACGGATCCACACTGTGTATACATCATACTGATACATGCATGTATGGACACACACTGTGTATACATCATACTGATACATGCATGTATGGACACACACTGTACTCCTCATACTGATACATGCATGTATGGACAAACACTGTGTATACATCATACTGATACATGCATATACGAACACAAACTGTGTATACATCATACTGATACATGCATGTACAGACACACACTGTGTATACATCATACTGATACACGCATGTACGGACACAAACTGTGTATACATCATAATGATATATGCATGTATGGACAAACACTGTGTATACATCATACTGATACAAGCATGTATGGACAAACACTGTGTATACATCATACTGATACATGCATGTATGGACACACACTGTGTATACATCATACTGATACATGCATGTATGGACACACACTGTGTATACATCATACTGATACACGCATGTACGGACACAAACTGTGTATACATCATAATGATATATGCATGTATGGACAAACACTGTGTATACATCATACTGATACAAGCATGTATGGACAAACACTGTGTATACATCATACTGATACATGCATGTATGGACACACACTGTGTATACATCATACTGATACATGCATGTATGGACACACACTGTGTATACATCATACTGATACATGCATGTATGGACACACACTGTACTCATCATACTGATACATGCATGTACGGACACACACTGTGTATACATCATACTGATACATGCATGTATGGACACACACTGTACTCATCATACTGATACATGCATGTATGGACACACACTGTGTATACATCATACTGATACATGCATGTACGGACACACCTTGTATATACATCATACTGATACATGCATGTACGGACACACACTGTATACATCATACTGATACACGCATGTATGGACACACACTGTGTATACATCATACTGATACATGCATGTACGGACACACACTGTGTATACATCATACTGATACATGCATGTACGGACACACACTGTACTCATCATACTGATACATGCATGTACGGACACGCACTGTGTATACATCATACTGATACATGCATGTATGGACACACACTGTGTATACATCATACTGATTCATGTATGTATGGACACGCACTGTACTCGTCATACTGATACATGCATGTACGGACACACACACTGTGTATACATCATACTGATACATGCATGTATGGACACACACTGTACTCATCATACTGATACATGCATGTACGGACACACACTGTACTCATCATACTGATACATGCATGTATGGACAAACACTGTGTATGGACACACACTGTGTATACATCATACTGATACATGCATGTATGGACACACACTGTGTATACATCATACTGATACATGCATGTATGGACACACACTGTACTCATCATACTGATACATGCATGTACGGACACACACTGTATATACATCATACTGATACATGCATGTATGGACACACACTGTGTATACATCATACTGATACATGCATGTATGGACACACACTGTGTATACATCATACTGATACATGCATGTATGGACACACACTGTGTATACATCATACTGATACATGCATGTATGGACACACACTGTGTATACATCATACTGATACATGCATGTATGGACACACACTGTGTATACATCATACTGATACATGCATGTATGGACACACACTGTGTATACATCATACTGATACATGCATGTATGGACACACACTGTGTATACATCATACTGATACATGCATGTACGGACACACACTGTACTCATCATACTGATACATGCATGTATGGACACACACTCTGTATACATCATACTGATACATGCATGTATGGACACACACTGTATATACATCATACTGATACATGCATGTATGGACACACACTGTGTATACATCATACTGATACATGCATGTACGGACACACACTGTGTATACATCATACTGATACATGCATGTATGGACACACACTGTGTATACATCATACTGATACATGCATGTATGGACACACACTGTACTCATCATACTGATACATGCATGTATGGACACACACTGTGTATACATCATACTGATACATGCATGTATGGACACACACTGTGAATACATCATACTGATACATGCATGTACGGACACACACTGTGTATACATCATACTGATACATCATGTATGGACACACACTGTGTATACATCATACTGATACATGCATGTATGGACACACACTGTACTCATCATACTGATACATGCATGTATGGACAACACTGTGTATACATCATACTGATACATGCATATACAACACAACTGTGTATACATCATACTGATACATGCATGTACGGACACACACTGTGTATACATCATACTGATACATGCATGTATGGACACACACTGTGTATACATCATACTGATACATGCATGTATGGACAAACACTGTGTATACATCATACTGATACATGCATGTATGGACACACACTGTGTATACATCATACTGATACATGCATGTATGGACACACACTGTACTCATCATACTGATACATGCATGTATGGACACACACTGTGTATACATCATACTGATACATGCATGTATGGACACACTGTACTCATCATACTGATACATGCATGTATGGACACACACTGTGTATACATCATACTGATACATGCATGTACGGACACACACTGTGTATACATCATACTGATACATGCATGTATGGACACACACTGTGTATACATCATACTGATACATGCATGTACGGACACACACTGTGTATACATCATACTGATACATGCATGTATGGACACACACTGTGTATACATCATACTGATACATGCATGTATGGACACACACTGTGTATACATCATACTGATACATGCATGTATGGACACACACTGTGTATACATCATACTGATACATGCATGTATGGACACACACTGTACTCATCATACTGATACATGCATGTACGGACACACACTGTGTATACATCATACTGATACATGCATGTATGGACACACACTGTGTATACATCATACTGATACATGCATGTATGGACACACACTGTACTCATCATACTGATACATGCATGTACGGACACACACACTGTGTATACATCATACTGATACATGCATGTATGGACACACACTGTACTCATCATACTGATACATGCATGTACGGACACACACTGTACTCATCATACTGATACATGCATGTATGGACAAACACTGTGTATGGACAAACACTGTGTATACATCATACTGATACATGCATGTATGGACAAACACTGTGTATACATCATACTGATACATGCATGTATGGACACACACTGTGTATACATCATACTGATACATGCATGTATGGACACACACTGTACTCATCATACTGATACATGCATGTATGGACACACACTGTGTATACATCATACTGATACATGCATGTACGGACACACCCTGTATATACATCATACTGATACATGCATGTACGGACACACACTGTGTATACATCATACTGATACATGCATGTATGGACACACACTGTACTCATCATACTGATACATGCATGTATGGACACACACTGTACTCATCATACTGATACATGCATGTATGGACAAACATTGTGTATACATCATACTGATAAATGCATGTATGGACACACACTGTGTATACATCATACTGATACATGCATGTATGGACACACACTGTGTATACATCATACTGATACATGCATGTACGGACACACACTGTACTCATCATACTGATACATGCATGTATGGACACACACACTGTACTCATCATACTGATACATGCATGTATGGACACACACTGTGTATACATCATACTGATACATGCATGTATGGACACACACTGTATACACATCATACTGATACATGCATGTACGGACACACACTGTATACATCATACTGATACATGCATGTATGGACACACACTGTACTCATCATACTGATACATGCATGTATGGACAAACACTGTACTCATCATACTGATACATGCATGTATGGACACACAATGTGTATACATCATACTGATACATGCATGTATGGACACACACTGTATATACAGCATACTGATACATTCATGTACGGATCCACACTGTGTATACATCATACTGATACATGCATGTATGGACACACCTTGTATATACATCATACTGATACATGCATGTACGGACACACACTGTGTATACATCATACTGATACATGCATGTATGGACACACACTGTACTCATCATACTGATACATGCATGTTTGGACACACACTGTACTCATCATACTAATACATGCATGTATGGACACACACTGTACTCATCATACTGATACATGCATGTACGGACACACACTGTACTCATCATACTGATACATGCATGTATGGACAAACACTGTGTATACATCATACTGATACATGCATGTACGGACACACACTGTGTATATATCATACTGATACATGCATGTATGGACACACACTGTGTATACATCATACTGATACATGCATGTACGGACACACACTCTACTCATCATACTGATACATGCATGTACGGACACACACCATGTACGGACAAACCCTGTGTATACATCATACTGATACACGCATCTATGGACAAACACTGTGTATACATCATACTGATACATGCATGTACGGACACACACTGTGTATATATCATACTGATACATGCATGTATGGACACACACTGTGTATACATCATACTGATACATGCATGTACGGACACACACTGTGTATACATCATACTGATACATGCATGTACGTACACACACTGTGTATACATCATACTGATACATGCATGTATGGACACACACTGTACTCATCATACTGATACATGCATGTACGGACACACACTGTGTATACATCATACTGATACATGCATGTATGGACACACACTGTGTATACATCATACTGATACATGCATGTATGGACACACACTGTGTATACATCATACTGATACACGCATCTATGGACACACACTGTATATACATCATACTGATACATGCATGTATGGACACACACTGTGTATACATCATACTGATACACGCATCTATGGACACACACTGTGTATACATCATACTGATACATGCATGTATGGACACACACTGTGTATACATCATACTGATACACGCATGTATGGACACACACTGTGTATACATCATACTGATACATGCATGTACGGACACACACTGTGTATACATCATACTGATACATGCATGTATGGACACACACTGTGTATACATCATACTGATACATGCATGTATGGACACACACTGTGTATACATCATACTGATACATGCATGTATGGACACACACTGTGTATACATCATACTGATACATGCATGTATGGACACACACTGTGTATACATCATACTGATACATGCATGTATGGACACACACTGTGTATACATCATACTGATACATGCATGTATGGACACACACTGTGTATACATCATACTGATACATGCATGTATGGACACACACTGTGTATACATCATACTGATACATGCATGTATGGACACACACTGTGTATACATCATACTGATACATGCATGTATGGACACACACTGTGTATACATCATACTGATACATGCATGTATGGACACACACTGTACTCATCATACTGATACATGCATGTACGGACACACACTGTGTATACATCATACTGATACACGCATCTATGGACACACACTGTGAATACATCATACTGATACATGCATGTACGGACACACACTGTGTATACATCATACTGATACATGCATGTATGGACACACACTGTACTCATCATACTGATACATGCATGTATAGACACACACTGTGTATACATCATACTGATACATGCATTTATGGACACACACTGTGTATACATCATACTGATACATGCATGTATGGACACACACTGTACTCGTCATACTGATACATGCATGTATGGACACACACTGTACTCATCATACTGATACATGCATGTATGTACAAACATTGTGTATACATCATACTGATAAATGCATGTATGGACACACACTGTATATACAGCATACTGATACATGCATGTATGGACACACCTTGTACATACATCATACTGATACATGCATGTACGGACACACACTGTGTATACATCATACTGATACATGCATGTATGGATATGAAAAAGTTGGCAGTTTCTTACGGAGGTTGGTACACCCAAGTACTGGTTAACCGCTGGAGCCTGCCCAGAAAAGGTGTTGTTAGGTAAACTGCCCGCCGGCGATATAGCCCAAAAATGGTGCTGATGCAGGCGTAAAACCCGAAATATAACCTAACATATAACATAATAACATGCATGTATGGACACACACTGTACTCATCATACTGATACATGCGTGTACGGACACACCTTGTATATACATCATACTGATACATGCATGTACGGACACACACTGTGTATACATCATACTGATACATGCATGTATGGACACACACTGTACTCATCATACTGATACATGCATGTATGTACAAACATTGTGTATACATCATACAGATAAATGCATGTATGGACACAAACTGTTTATAAATCATACTGATACATGCATGTATGGACACACACTGTGTATACATCATACTGATACATGCATGTACGGACACACACTGTACTCATTATACTGATACATGCATGTATGGACACACACACTGTACTCATCATACTGATACATGCATGTATGGACACACACTGTGTATACATCATACTGATACATGCATGTATGGACACACACTGTATCACATCATACTGATACATGCATGTACGGACACACACTGTGTATACATCATACTGATACATGCATGTATGGACACACACTGTCTCATCATACTGATACATGCATGTATGGACACACACTGTACTCATCATACTGATACATGCATGTATGGACACACATGTGTATACATCATACTGATACATGCATGTATGGACACACACTGTGTATACATCATACTGATACATGCATGTACGGACACACACACTGTGTATACATCATACTGATACATGCATGTATGGACACACACTGTGTATACATCATACTGATACATGCATGTATGGACACACACTGTGTATACATCATACTGATACATGCATGTATGGACACACACTGTGTATACATCATACTGATACATGCATGTATGGACACACACTGTGTATACATCATACTGATACATGCATGTACGGACACACACTGTGTATACATCATACTGATACACGCATGTACGGACACACACTGTGTATACATCATACTGATACATGCATGTATGGACAAACACTGTGTATACATCATACTGATACATGCATGTATGGACAAACACTGTGTATACATCATACTGATACATGCATGTATGGACACACACTGTGTATACATCATACTGATACATGCATGTATGGACACACACTGTGTATACATCATACTGATACATGCATGTACGGACACACACTGTGTATACATCATACTGATACATGCATGTATGGACACACACTGTGTATACATCATACTGATACATGCATGTATGGACACACACTGTGTATACATCATACTGATACATGCATGTATGGACACACACTGTGTATACATCATACTGATACATGCATGTATGGACACACACTGTGTATACATCATACTGATACATGCATGTATGGACACACACTGTATTCATCATACTGATACATGCATGTACGGACACACACTGTATACATCATACTGATACACGCATGTATGGACACACACTGTGTATACATCATACTGATACATGCATGTACGGACACACACTGTGTATACATCATACTGATACATGCATGTACGGACACACACTGTACTCATCATACTGATACATGCATGTACGGACACACACTGTGTATACATCATACTGATACATGCATGTATGGACACACACTGTGTATACATCATACTGATTCATGCATGTATGGACACGCACTGTACTCGTCATACTGATACATGCATGTACGGACACACACACTGTGTATACATCATACTGATACATGCATGTATGGACACACACTGTACTCATCATACTGATACATGCATGTACGGACACACACTGTACTCATCATACTGATACATGCATGTATGGACAAACACTGTGTATGGACAAACACTGTGTATACATCATACTGATACATGCATGTATGGACAAACACTGTGTATACATCATACTGATACATGCATGTATGGACAAACACTGTGTATACATCATACTGATACATGCATGTATGGACACACACTGTACTCATCATACTGATACATGCATGTATGGACACACACTGTACTCATCATACTGATACATGCATGTATGGACAAACACTGTACTCATCATACTGATACATGCATGTATGGACACACACTGTGTATACATCATACTGATACATGCATGTATGGACACACACTGTGTATACATCATACTGATACACGCATGTATGGACACACCTTGTATATACATCATACTGATACATGCATGTACGGACACACACTGTGTATACATCATACTGATACATGCATGTATGGACACACACTGTACTCATCATACTGATACATGCATGTATGGACACACACTGTACTCATCATACTGATACATGCATGTATGGACACACACTGTACTCATCATACTGATACATGCATGTATGGACAAACACTGTGTATACATCATACTGATACATGCATGTACGGACACACACTGTGTATACATCATACTGATACATGCATGTATGGACACACACTGTGTATACATCATACTGATACATGCATGTATGGACACACACTGTACTCATCATACTGATACATGCATGTACGGACACACACTGTATATACATCATACTGATACATGCATGTACGGACACACACTGTGTATACATCATACTGATACATGCATGTATGGACACACACTGTACTCATCATACTGATACATGCATGTATGGACACACACTGTGTATACATCATACTGATACATGCATGTACGGACACACACTGTGTATACATCATACTGATACATGCATGTATGGACACACACTGTGTATACATCATACTGATACATGCATGTACGGACACACACTGTACTCATCATACTGATACATGCATGTACGGACACACACTGTGTATACATCATACTGATACATGCATGTATGGACACACACTGTGTATACATCATACTGATACATGCATGTATGGACACACACTGTATACATCATACTGATACATGCATGTATGGACACACACTGTGTATACATCATACTGATACATGCATGTACGGACACACACTGTGTATACATCATACTGATACATGCATGTATGGACACACACTGTGTATACATCATACTGATACATGCATGTACGGACACACTGTGTATACATCATACTGATACATGCATGTATGGACACACACTGTGTATACATCATACTGATACATGCATGTATGGACACACACTGTGTATACATCATACTGATACATGCATGTATGGACACACACTGTGTATACATCATACTGATACATGCATGTATGGACACACACTGTGTATACATCATACTGATACATGCATGTACGGACACACACTGTGTATACATCATACTGATACATGCATGTATGGACACACACTGTGTATACATCATACTGATACATGCATGTACGGACACACACTGTGTATACATCATACTGATACATGCATGTATGGACACACACTTTACTCATCATACTGATACATGCATGTATGGACACACACTGTGTATACATCATACTGATACATGCATGTATGGACACACACTGTGTATACATCATACTGATACATGCATGTACGGACACACACTGTGTATACATCATACTGATACACGCATCTATGGACACACACTGTGAATACATCATACTGATACACGCATGTACGGACACACACTGTGTATACATCATACTGATACATGCATGTATGGACACACACTGTACTCATCATACTGATACATGCATGTATGGACACACACTGTACTCATCATACTGATACATGCATGTATGGACACACACTGTACTCATCATACTGATACATGCATGTATAGACACACACTGTACTCATCATACTGATACATGCATGTACGGACACACTGTACTCATCATACTGATACACGCATCTATGGACACACACTGTGTATACATCATACTGATACATGCATGTATGGACACACACTCTACTCATCATACTGATACATGCATGTACGGACACACACTGTGTATACATCATACGGATACATGCATGTATGGACACATACTGTGTATACATCATACTGATACACGCATCTATGGACACACACTGTATATACATCATACTGATACATGCATGTATGGACACACACTGTGTATACATCATACTGATACACGCATCTATGGACACACACTGTGTATACATCATACTGATACACGCATCTATGGACACACACTGTATATACATCATACTGATACACGCATAGATGGACACACACTGTGTATACATCATACTGATACATGTATGTATGGACACACACTGTGTATACATCATACCGATACATGCATGTATGGATACACACTGTACTCATCATACTGAAGCATGCATGTATGGACACACACCGTACTCATCATACTGATACATGCATGTACGGACACACACTGTGTATACATCATACTGATACATGCATGTATGGACACATACTGTGTATACATCATACTGATACACGCATCTATGGACACACACTGTATATACATCATACTGATACATGCATGTATGGACACACACTGTGTATACATCATACTGATACACGCATCTATGGACACACACTGTGTATACATCATACTGATACACGCATCTATGGACACACACATTGTGTATACATCATACTGATACATGCATGTACGGACACACACTGTACTCATCATACTGATACATGCATGTATGGACACACAATGTGTATAAATCATACTGATACATGCATGTATGGACACACACTGTATATACAGCATACTGATACATGCATGTACGGACCCACACTGTGTATACATCATACTGATACATGCATGTATGGACACACCTTGTATATACATCATACTGATACATGCATATACGGACACGCACTGTGTATACATCATACTGATACATGCATTTATGGACACACACTGTACTCATCATACTGATACATGCATGTATGGACACACACTGTACTCATTATACTGATACATGCATGTATGGACACACACTTTGTATACATCATACTGATACATGCATGTACGGACACACACTGTACTCATCATACTGATACATGCATGTATGGACAAACACTGTGTATACATCATACTGATACATGCATGTACGGACACACACTGTATATATATCATACTGATACATGCATGTATGGACACACACTGTGTATACATCATACTGATACATGCATGTACGGACACACACTGTACTCATCATACTGATACATGCATGTATGGACACACACTGTACTCATTATACTGATACATGCATGTATGGACACACACTGTACTCATCATACTGATACATGCATGTACGGACACACACTGTACTCATCATACTGATACTTGCATGTATGGACAAACACTGTGTATACATCATACTGATACATGCATGTACGGACACACACTGTATATATATCATACTGATACATGCATGTATGGACACACACTGTGTATACATCATACTGATACATGCATGTACGGACACACACTCTACTCATCATACTGATACATGCATGTACGGACACACACTGTATATATATCATACTGATACATGCATGTATGGACACACACTGTGTATACATCATACTGATACATGCATGTATGGACACACACTGTGTATACATCATACTGATACACGCATGTATGGACACACACTGTGTATACATCATACTGATACACGCATCTATGGACACACACTGTGTATACATCATACTGATACATGCATGTATGGACACACACTGTGTATACATCATACTGATACATGCATGTACGGACACACACTGTGTATACATCATACTGATACATGCATGTATGGACACACACTGTGTATACATCATACTGATACACGCATGTATGGATACACACTGTGTATACATCATACTGATACATGCATGTACGGACACACACTGTGTATACATCATACTGATACATGCATGTACGGACACACCCTGTGTATACATCATACTGATACATGCATGTATGGACACACACTGTGTATACATCATACTGATACATGCATGTACGGACACACACTGTGTATACATCATACTGATACATGCATGTATGGACACACACTGTGTATACATCATACTGATACATGCATGTATGGACACACACTGTGTATACATCATACTGATACATGCATGTATGGACACACACTGTGTATACATCATACTGATACATGCATGTACGGACACACACTGTGTATACATCATACTGATACATGCATGTACGGACACACACTGTGTATACATCATACTGATACATGCATGTATGGACACACACTGTGTATACATCATACTGATACATGCATGTACGGACACACACTGTGTATACATCATACTGATACATGCATGTATGGACACACACTGTGTATACATCATACTGATACATGCATGTATGGACACACACTGTGTATACATCATACTGATACATGCATGTATGGACACACACTGTGTATACATCATACTGATACATGCATGTACGGACACACACTGTGTATACATCATACTGATACATGCATGTATGGACACACACTGTGTATACATCATACTGATACATGCATGTATGGACACACACTGTACTCATCATACTGATACATGCATGTATGGACACACACTGTACTCATCATACTGATACATGCATGTATGGACACACACTGTGTATACATCATACTGATACATGCATGTATGGACACACACTGTACTCATCATACTGATACATGCATGTACGGACACACACTTGTGTATACATCATACTGATACATGCATGTATGGACACACACTGTGTATACATCATACTGATACATGCATGTATGGACACACACTGTACTCATCATACTGATACATGCATGTACGGACACACACTGTGTATACATCATACTGATACATGCATGTATGGACACACACTGTGTATACATCATACTGATACATGCATGTATGGACACACACTGTACTCATCATACTGATACATGCATGTATGGACACACACTGTACTCATCATACTGATACATGCATGTACGGACACACACTGTACTCATCATACTGATACATGCATGTACGGACACACACTGTACTCATCATACTGATACATGCATGTATGGACACACACTGTGTATACATCATACTGATACATGCATGTACGGACACACACTTGTACGGACAACACTGTGTATACATCATACTGATACACGCATCTATGGACACACACTGTGAATACATCATACTGATACATGCATGTACGGACACACACTGTGTATACATCATACTGATACATGCATGTACGGACACACACTGTGTATACATCATACTGATACATGCATGTATGGACACACACTGTACTCATCATACTGATACATGCATGTATGGACACACACTGTACTCATCATACTGATACATGCATGTATGGACACACAATGTGTATACATCATACTGATACATGCATGTATGGACACACACTGTATATACATCATACTGATACATGCATGTACGGACCCACACTGTGTATACATCATACTGATACATGCATGTATGGACACACCTTGTATATACATCATACTGATACATGCATGTACGGACACACACTGTGTATACATCATACTGATACATGCATGTATGGACACACACTGTACTCATCATACTGATACATGCATGTATGGACACACACTGTACTCATCATACTGAAGCATGCATGTATGGACACACACTGTACTCATCATACTGATACATGCATGTATGGACAAACACTGTACTCATCATACTGATACATGCATGTATGGACACACACTGTGTATACATCATACTGATACATGCATGTATGGACACACACTGTGTATACATCATACTGATACATGCATGTATGGACACACACTGTATATACATCATACTGATACATGCATGTACGGACACACACTGTGTATACATCATACTGATTCATGCATGTATGGACACACACTGTACTCATCATACTGATACATGCATGTATGGACACACACTGTACTCATCATACTGATACATGCATGTATGGACACAAAATGTGTATACATCATACTGATACATGCATGTATGGACACACACTGTATATACATCATACTGATACATGCATGTACGGACACACACTGTGTATACATCATACTGATACATGCATGTATGGACACACACTGTACTCATCATACTGATACATGCATGTATGGACACACCTTGTATATACATCATACTGATACATGCATGTACGGACACACACTGTGTATACATCATACTGATACATGCATGTATGGACACACACTGTACTCATCATACTGATACATGCATGTATGGATACACACTGTACTCATCATACTGAAGCATGCATGTATGGACACACACTGTACTCATCATACTGATACATGCATGTACGGACACACACTGTACTCATCATACTGATACATGCATGTACGGACACACACTGTACTCATCATACTGATACATGCATGTATGGACACACACTGTGTATACATCATACTGATACATGCATGTATGGACACACACTGTGTATACATCATACTGATACATGCATGTATGGACACACACTGTACTCATCATACTGATACATGCATGTACGGACCCACACTGTGTATACATCATACTGGTACATGCATGTATGGACACACACTGTGTATACATCATACCGATACATGCATGTATGTATACACACTGTACTCATCATACTGAAGCATGCATGTATGGACACACACTGTACTCATCATACTGATACATGCATGTACGGACACACACTGTACTCATCATACTGATACATGCATGTACGGACACACACTGTACTCATCATACTGATACATGCATGTACGGACACACACTGTGTATACATCATACTGATACATGCATGTACGGACACACACTGTGTATACATCATACTGATACATGCATGTATGGACACACACTGTACTCATCATACTGATACATGCATGTACGGACACACACTGTGTATACATCATACTGATACATGCATGTATGGACACACACTGTGTATACATCATACTGATACATGCATGTATGGACACACACTGTACTCATCATACTGATACATGCATGTATGGACACACACTGTACTCATCATACTGATACATGCATGTATGGACACACACTGTATTCATCATACTGATACATGCATGTATGGACACACACTGTACTCATCATACTGATACATGCATGTACGGACACACACTGTGTATACATCATACTGATACATGCATGTATGGACACACACTGTGTATACATCATACTGATACATGCATGTATGGACACACACTGTATATACATCATACTGATACATGCATGTATGGACACACACTGTGTATACATCATACTGATACATGCATGTATGGACACACACTGTGTATACATCATACTGATACATGCATGTACGGACACACACTGTGTATACATCATACTGATACATGCATGTATGGACACACACTGTGTATACATCATACTGATACATGCATGTATGGACACACACTGTGTATACATCATACTGATACATGCATGTATGGACACACACTGTGTATACATCATACTGATACATGCATGTATGGACACACACTGTGTATACATCATACTGATACATGCATGTATGGACACACACTGTGTATAATCATACTGATACAGCATGTATGGACACACACTGTGTATACATCATACTGATACATGCATGTATGGACACACACTGTATACATCATACTGATACATGCATGTATGGACACACACTGTGTATACATCATACTGATACATGCATGTATGGACACACACTGTACTCATCATACTGATACATGCATGTATGGACACACTGTACTCATCATACTGATACATGCATGTATGGACACACACTTTATACATCATACTGATACATGCATGTATGGACACACACTGTGTATACATCATACTGATACATGCATGTACGGACACACACTGTGTATACATCATACTGATACATGCATGTATGGACACACACTGTGTATACATCATACTGATACATGCATGTACGGACACACACTGTGTATACATCATACTGATACATGCATGTATGGACACACACTGTACTCATCATACTGATACATGCATGTATGGACACACACTGTACTCATCATACTGATACATGCATGTATGGACACACACTGTATACATCATACTGATACATGCATGTATGGACACACACTGTACTCATCATACTGATACATGCATGTATGGACACACACTGTGTATACATCATACTGATACATGCATGTATGGACACACACTGTGTATACATCATACTGATACATGCATGTATGGACACGCACTGTATATACAGCATACTGATACATGCATGTACGGACACGCACTGTGTATACATCATACTGATTCATGCATGTATGGACACACACTGTACTCAGCATACTGATACATGCATGTATGGACACACACTGTACTCATCATACTGATACATGCATGTATGGACACAAAATGTGTATACATCATACTGATACATGCATGTATGGACACACACTGTATATACAGCATACTGATACATGCATGTACGGACACACACTGTGTATACATCATACTGATACATGCATGTATGGACACACACTGTACTCAACATACTGATACATGCATGTATGGACACACCTTGTATATACATCATACTGATACATGCATGTACGGACACACACTGTGTATACATCATACTGATACATGCATGTATGGACACACACTGTACTCATCATACTGATACATGCATGTATGGATACACACTGTACTCATCATACTGAAGCATGCATGTATGGACACACACTGTACTCATCATACTGATACATGCATGTACGGACACACACTGTACTCATCATACTGATACATGCATGTACGGACACACACTGTACTCATCATAATGATACATGCATGTATGGACAAACACTGTACTCATCATACTGATACATGCATGTATGGACACACACTGTGTATACATCATACTGATACATGCATGTACGGACACACACTATACTCATCAAACTGATACATGCATGTACGGACACACACTATGTACGGACAAACACTGTGTATACATCATACTGATACACGCATCTATGGACACACACTGTGAATACATCATACTGATACATGCATGTTCGGACACACACTGTGTATACATCATACTGATACATGCATGTATGGACACACACTGTATTCATCATACTGATACCTGCATGTACGCACCCACACTGTGTATACATCATACTGATACATGCATGTATGGACACACACTGTACTCATCATACTGATACATGCATGTATGGACACAAAATGTGTATACATCATACTGATACATGCATGTATGGACACACACTGTATATACAGCATACTGATACATGCATGTACGGACCCACAATGTGTATACATCATACTGATACATGCATGTATGGACACACCTTGTATATACATCATACTGATACATGCATGTACGGACACACACTGTGTATACATCATACTGATACATGCATCTATGGACACACACTGTGTATACATCATACTGATACATGCATCTATGTACACACACTGTGAATACATCATACTGATACATGCATGTACGGACACACACTGTGTATACATCATACTGATACATGCATGTATGGACACACACCTGTACTCATCATACTGATACATGCATGTATGGACACACACTGTACTCATCATACTGATACATGCATGTATGGACACACACTGTACTCATCATACTGATACATGCATGTATGGACTCATAATGATACATGCATGTACGGACACACACTGTACTCATCATACTGATACATGCATGTATGGATACACAACGTACTCATCATACTGAAGCATGCATGTATGGACACACACTGTACTCATCATACTGATACATGCATGTACGGACACACACTGTACTCATCATAATGATACATGCATGTATGGACAAACACTGTACTCATCATACTGATACATGCATGTATGGACACACACTGTGTATACA
Organism: Archivesica marissinica; assembly: GCA_014843695.1. Lineage (NCBI taxonomy): Eukaryota > Metazoa > Mollusca > Bivalvia > Venerida > Vesicomyidae > Archivesica > Archivesica marissinica. The sequence goes on from JABXNX010000109.1 coordinate 44,288, forward strand.
TCATACTGATACATGCATGTACGGACACACACTATACTCATCATACTGATACATGCATGTACGGACACACACTCTGTACGGACAAACACTGTATATACATCATACTGATATACGCATCTATGGACACACACTGTGAATACATCCTACTGATACATGCATGTACGGACACACACTGTGTATACATCATACTGATACATGCATGTACGGACACACACTGTGTATACATCATACTGATACATGCATGTATGGACACACACTGTATTCATCATACTGATACCTGCATGTACGCACCCACACTGTGTATACATCATACTGATACATGCATGTATGGACACACACTGTACTCATCATACTGATACATGCATGTATGGACACACACTGTGTATACATCATACTGATACATGCATGTATGGACACACAGTGTATACATCATACCGATACATGCATCTACGAACACAAACTGTGTATACATCATACTGATACATGCATGTATGGACACACACTGTGTGTACATCATGCTGATACATGCATGTATGGACACACACTGTATACATCATACTGATACATGCATGTATGGACACACACTGTATACATCATACTGATACATGCATCTATGAACACAAACTGTGTATACATCATACTGATACATGCATCTACGAACACAAAATGTGTATACATCATACTGATACATGCATCTACGAACACAAACTGTGTATACATCATACTGATACATGAATGTACGGACACACACTGTGTATACATCATACTGATACACGCATGTACGGACACAAATTGTGTCTACATCATACTGATACATGCATGTACGGACACACACTGTATACATCATACTAATATATGCATCTATGGACAAACACTGTGTATACATCATACTGATACATGCATGTACGGACACACACTGTACTCATCATACTGAAACATGCATGTACGGACACACACTGTACTCATCATACTGATATATGCATGTATGGACACACACTGTACTCATCATACTGATGCATGCATATATGGACACACACTGTGTATACATCATACTGATACATGCATGTATGGACACAAACTGTGTATACATCATACGTATACATCATACTGATACACGCATCTATGGACACACACTGTGTATACATCATACTGACACATGCATCTATGGACACACACTGTGTATACATCATACTGATACATGCATCTATGTACACACACTGTGAATACATCATACTGATACATGCATGTACGGACACGCATTGTACTCATCATACTGATACATGCATGTATGGACACACACTGTACTCATCATACTGTTACATGCATGTATGGACTCATAATGATACATGCATGTACGGACACACACTGTACTCATCATACTGATACACGCATCTATGGACACACACTGTGTATACATCATACTGATACATGCATGTATGGACACACACTCTACTCATCATACCTATACATGCATGTACGGACACACACTGTACTCATCATACTGATACATGCATCTACGGACACACACTGTGTATACACCATACTGATACATGCATGTATGGACACACACTATGTAAACATCATACTGATACAGGCACCTATGGACACACACTGTATACATCATACTGATACACGCATCTATGGACACACACTGTGTATACATCATACTGATACACGCATCTATGGACACACACACTGTGTATACATCATACTGATACATGCATGTACGGACACGCACTGTGTATACATCATACTGATACATGCATGTATGGACACACACTGTGTATACATCTTACTGATACATGCATGTACGGACACACACTGTGTATACATCATACTGATACATGCATATATGGACACACACTGTATGCATCATACTGATACATGCAGGTACTGACACACACTGTGTATACATCATACTGATACATGCATGTAAAGACACACACTGTACTCATCATACTGATACATGCATATACGGACACACACTGTGTATACATCATACTGATACATGTATGTATGGACACACACTGTGTATACATCATACTGATACATGCATGTACGGACACACACTGTGTATACATCATACTGATACATGCATGTACGGACAAACACTGTGTATACATCATACTGATACATGCATGTATGGACACACACTGTGTATACATCATACTGATTCATGCATGTATGGACACACACTGTATACATCATACTGATACATGCATCTACGAACACAAACTGTGTATACATCATACTGATACATGCATGTACGGACACACACTGTGTATACATCATAATGATACACGCATGTACGGACACACACACTGTACTCATCATACTGATACATGCATGTATGGACACACACTGTACTCATCATACTGATACATGCATGTATAGACACACACTGTACTCATCATACTGATACATGCATGTATGGACTCATAATGATACATGCATGTACGGACACACACTGTACTCATCATACTGATACATGCATGTATGGATACACAACGTACTCATCATACTGAAGCATGCATGTATGGACACACACTGTACTCATCATACTGATACATGCATGTACGGACACACACTGTACTCATCATAATGATACATGCATGTATGGACAAACACTGTACTCATCATACTGATACATGCATGTATAGACACACACTATGTATACATCATACTGATACATGCATGTACGGACACACACTATACTCATCAAACTGATACATGCATGTACGGACACACACTATGTACGGACAAACACTGTGTATACATCATACTGATACACGCATCTATGGACACACACTGTGAATACATCATACTGATACATGCATGTTCGGACACACACTGTACTCATCATACTGAAACATGCATGTACGGACACACACAGTACTCATCATACTGATATATGCATGTATGGACACACACTGTACTCATCATACTGATACATGCATATATGGACACACACTGTGTATACATCATACTGATACATGCATGTATGGACACAAACTGTGTATACATCATACGTATACATCATACTGATACACGCATCTATGGACACACACTGTGTATACATCATACTGATACATGCATCTATGGACACACACTGTGTATACATCATACTGATACATGCATCTATGTACACACACTGTGAATACATCATACTGATACATGCATGTACGGACACACACTGTGTATACATCATACTGATACATGCATGTATGGACACGCATTGTACTCATCATACTGATACATGCATGTATGGACACACACTGTACTCATCATACTGTTACATGCATGTATGGACTCATAATGATACATGCATGTACGGACACACACTGTACTCATCATACTGATACACGCATCTATGGACACACACTGTGTATACATCATACTGATACATGCATGTATGGACACACACTCTACTCATCATACCTATACATGCATGTACGGACACACACTGTACTCATCATACTGATACATGCATGTACGGACACACACTGTGTATACATCATACTGATACATGCATGTATGGACACACACTGTACTCATCATACTGATACATGCATGTATGGATACACACTGTACTCATCATACTGAAGCATGCATGTATGGACACACACTGTACTCATCATAATGATACATGCATGTATGGACAAACACTGTACTCATCATACTGATACATGCATGTATGGACACACACTGTGTATACATCATACTAATACATGCATCTATGGACACACACTGTTTATACATCATACTGATACATGCATGTACGGACACACACTGTACTCATCATACTGATACATGCATGTATGGACACACACTGTGTATACATCGTACTGATACATGCATATATGGACACACACTGTGTATACATCGTACTGATACATGCATATATGGACACACACTGTGTATACATCGTACTGATACATGCATGTATGGACACACACTGTGTATACATCGTACTGATACATGCATATATGGACACACACTGTGTATACATCGTACAGATACATGCATGTATGGACACACACTGTACTCATCATACTGATACATGCATGTATGGAAACAAATTGTGTATACATCATACAGATACATGCATGTACGGACACACAATGTGTATACATCATACGTATACATCATACTGATACATGCAGGTATGGACACACACTGTACTCATCATACTGATACATGCATGTATAGACACACACACTGTATACATCATACTGATTCATGCATGTATGGACACGCACTGTACTCATCATACTGATACATACATGTATGGAAACACACTGTACTTATCATACTGATACATGCATGTACGGACCCACACTGTGTATACATCATACTGATACATGCATGTATGTACCCACACTGTACTTATCATACTGATACATGCATGTACGGACACACACTGTACTCATCATACTGATACACGCATCTATGGACACACACTGTATACATCATACTGATACATGCATCTACGGACACACACTGTGTATACATCATACTGATACACGCATGTACGGACACACACTGTGTATACATCATACTGATTCATGCATGTACGGACCCACACTGTGTATACATCATACTGATACATGCATGTAAGGACCCACAATGTGTATACATCATACTGATACATGCATGTATGGACATACACTGTACTCATCATACTGATACATGCATGTATGGACACACAATGTTTATACATCATACTGATACATGCATGTATGGACAGACACTGTGTATACATCATACTGATACATGCATGTATGGACACAAACTGTGTATACATCATACTGATACATGCATGTATGGACACACACTGTGTATACATCATACTAATACATGCATGTATGGACACACACTGTGTATACATCATACTGATACATGCATGTACGGACACCTGTGTATACATCATACTGATACATGCATGTAAAGACCCACAATGTGTATACATCATACTGATACATGTATGTATGGACATACACTGTACTCATCATACTGATACATGCATGTATGGACACACAATGTTTATACATCATACTGATACATGCATGTATGGACAGACACTGTGTATACATCATACTGATACATGCATGTATGGACACAAACTGTGTATACATCATACTGATACATGCATGGATGGACACACACTGTGTATACATCATACTGATACCTGCATGTATGGACACACAATGTGTATACATCATACTGATACATGCATGTACGGACACACACTGTGTATACATCATACTGATACATGCATGTACGGACACACACAGTGTATACATCATACTGATACATGCATGTATGGACACACACTGTGTATACATCATACTGATTCATGCATGTACGGACACACACTGTGTATACATCATACTGATACATGCATGTACGGACACACACTGTGTATACATCATACTGATACATGCATGTACGGACAAACACTGTGTATACATCATACTGATTCATGCATGTATGGACACACACTGTACTCATCATACTGATACATGCATGTACGGACACACACAGTGTATACATCATACTGATACATGCATGTATGGACACACACTGTTTATACATCATACTGATTCATGCATGTATGGACACACACTGTACTCATCATGCTGATACATGCATGTATGGACACACACTGTGTATACATCATACTAATTCATGCATGTAGGGACACACACTGTGTATACATCATACTGATTCATGCATGTATGGACACACAATGTACTCATCATACTGATACATGCATGTACGGGCACACATTGTGTATACATCATACTGATTCATGCATGTATGGACACACACTGTGTATACATCATACTGATTCATGCATGTTTGGACACACACTGTACTCATCATACTGATACATGCATGTACGGACACACACTGTGTATACATCATACTGATACATGCATGTATGGAAACATACTGTGTATACATCATACTGATTCATGCATGTAGGGACACGCACTGTACTCATCATACTGATACATGCATGTACGGACACACACTGTGTATACATCATACTGATACATGCATGTATGGACACACACTGTATACATCATACTGATACATGCATGTATGGACACACACTGTGTATACATCATACTGATTCATGCATGTACGGACACACACTTTGTATACATCATACTGATACATGCATGTACGGACACACGCTATGTATGGACACACACATTTTATACATCATACTGATACATGCATGTATGGACACACACTGTGTATACATCATACTGATACATGCATGCATGGAAACACACTGTGTATACATCATACTGATACATGCATGCATGGACACACACTGTACTTATCATACTGATACATGCATGTACGGACCCACACTGTGTATACATCATACTGATACATGCATCTACGAGCACAAACTGTGTATACATCATACTGATACATGCATCTACGGACACACACTGTGTATACATCATACTGATACACGCATGTACGGACACACACTGTGTATACATCATACTGATACATGCATGTACGGAGCCACACTGTATACATCATACTGATACATGCATGTAAGGACCCACAATGTGTATACATCATACTGATACATGCATGTATGGACACACACTGTACTCATCATACTGATACATGCATGTATGGACACACAATGTTTATACATCATACTGATACATGCATGTATGGACACAAACTGTGTATACATCATACTGATACATGCATGTATGGACACAATCTGTGTATACATCATACTGATACATGCATGTATGGACACACACTGTGTATACATCATACTGATACATGCATGTACGGACACCTGTGTATACATCATACTGATACATGCATGTACGGACACACACTGTGTATACATCATACTGATACACGCATGTATGGACACACACTGTGTATACATCATACTGATACATGCATGTACGGACACACACTGTGTATACATCATACTGATACATGCATGTACGGACACACACAGTGTATACATCATACTGATACATGCATGTACGGACACACACTGTGTATACATCATACTGATACATGCATGTATGGACACACACTGTGTATACATCATACTGATACATGCATGTACGGACACACACTGTGTATACATCATACTGATACATGCATGTACGGACAAACACTGTGTATACATCATACTGATACATGCATGTACGGACACACACTGTGTATACATCATACTGATACATGCATGTACGGACACACACTGTGTATACATCATACTGATACATGCATGTATGGACACACACACTGTGTATACATCATACTGATACATGCATGTATGGACACACACTGTGTATACATCATACTGATTGATGCATGTATGGACACACACTGTACTCATCATACTGATACATGCATGTACGGACACACACTGTGTATACATCATACTGATACATGCATGTATGGACACACACTGTGTATACATCATACTGATTCATGCATGTAGGGACACGCACTGTACTCATCATACTGATACATGCATGTATGGACACACACTGTGTATAGATCATACTGATACATGCATGTACGGACACACACTGTGTATACATCATACTGATACATGCATGTACGGACACACACTGTGTATACATCATACTGATACATGCCTGTACGGACACACACTGTGTATACATCATACTGATACACGCATGTACGGACACACACTTTGTATACATCATACTGATACATGCATGTACGGACACACGCTATGTATGGACACACACATTTTATACATCATACTGATACATGCATGTATGGACACACACTGTGTATACATCATACTGATACATGCATGCATGGAAACACACTGTGTATACATCATACTGATACATGCATGCATGGACACACACTGTACTTATCATACTGATACATGCATGTACGGACCCACACTGTGTATACATCATACTGATACATGCATCTACGAGCACAAACTGTGTATACATCATACTGATACATGCATCTACGGACACACACTGTGTATACATCATACTGATACACGCATGTACGGACACACACTGTGTATACATCATACTGATACATGCATGTACGGAGCCACACTGTATACATCATACTGATACATGCATGTAAGGACCCACAATGTGTATACATCATACTGATACATGCATGTATGGACACACACTGTACTCATCATACTGATACATGCATGTATGGACACACAATGTTTATACATCATACTGATACATGCATGTATGGACACAAACTGTGTATACATCATACTGATACATGCATGTATGGACACAATCTGTGTATACATCATACTGATACATGCATGTATGGACACACACTGTGTATACATCATACTGATACATGCATGTACGGACACCTGTGTATACATCATACTGATACATGCATGTACGGACACACACTGTGTATACATCATACTGATACACGCATGTATGGACACACACTGTGTATACATCATACTGATACATGCATGTACGGACACACACTGTGTATACATCATACTGATACATGCATGTACGGACACACACAGTGTATACATCATACTGATACATGCATGTACGGACACACACAGTGTATACATCATACTGATACATGCATGTATGGACACACACTGTGTATACATCATACTGATTCATGCATGTACGGACACACACTGTGTATACATCATACTGATACATGCATGTACGGACAAACACTGTGTATACATCATACTGATACATGCATGTACGGACACACACTGTGTATACATCATACTGATACATGCATGTACGGACAAACACTGTGTATACATCATACTGATACATACATGTATGGACACACACACTGTGTATACATCATAATGATTCATGCATGTATGGACACACACTGTACTCATCATACTGATACATGCATGTACGGACACACACAGTGTATACATCATACTGATACATGCATGTATGGACACACACTGTGTATACATCATACTGATTGATGCATGTATGGACACACACTGTACTCATCATACTGATACATGCATGTACGGACACACACTGTGTATACATCATACTGATACATGCATGTATGGACACACACTGTGTATACATCATACTGATTCATGCATGTAGGGACACGCACTGTACTCATCATACTGATACATGCATGTACGGACACACACTGTGTATACATCATACTGATACATGCATGTATGGATACACACTGTACTCATCATTCTGATACATGCATGTATGGACAAACAAAGTGTATACATCATACTGATACATGCATGTATGGTTCACAGTGTACTCATCATACTGATACATGCATGTATGGACACACACTGTGTATACATCATACTGATACATGCATGTACGGACACACACTGTGTATACATCATACTGATACATGCCTGTACGGACACACACTGTGTATACATCATACTGATACATGCATGTACGGACACACACTGTGTATACATCATACTGATACATGCATGTACGGACACACACTGTGTATACATCATACTGATACATGCATGTACGGACACACACTGTGTATACATCATACAGATACATGCCTGTATGGACACAAACTGTGTATACATCATACGTATACATCATACTGATACATGCATGTAAGGACACACACTGTACTCATCATACTGATACATGCAGGTATGGACACACACTGTACTCATCATACTGATACATGCATGTATGGACATACACACTGTATACATCATACTGATACATGCATGTATGGACACACACTGTACTCGTCATACTGATACATGCATGTACGGACACACACTGTACTCATCATACTGATACACGCATCTATGGACACACACTGTGTATACATCATACTGACACATGTATGTATGGACACAAACTGTATTCATCATACTGATACATGCATGTATGGACACACACTCTACTCATCATACTGATACATGAATGTATGGACACACACTGTACTCATCATACTGATACACGCATCTATGGACACACACTGTGTATATATCATACTGATACATGTATGTATGGACACACACTGTACTCATCATACTGATACATGCATGTATGGACACACACTCTACTCATCATACTGATACATGCATGTATGGACAAACACTGTGTATACATCATACTGATACATGCATGTACGGACACACACTGTACTTATCATACTGATACATGCATGTACGGACACACACTGTACTCATCATACTGATACACGCATTTATGGACACACACTGTGTATACATCATACTGATACATGCATCTACGAGCACAAACTGTGTATACATCATACTGATACATGCATCTACGGACACACACTGTATATACATCATACTGATACACGCATGTACGGACACACACTGTGTATACATCATACTGATACACTCATGTACGGACACACACTGTGTATACATCATACTGATACATGCATGTACGGACACACACTATGTATGGACAAACACTGTGTATACATCATACTGATACATGCATGTACGGACACACACTGTACTCATCATACTGATACATGCATGTATGGATACACAGTGTACTCATCATACTGATACATGCATGTATGGACACACACTGTGTATACATCATACTGATACATGCCTGTACGGACACACACTGTGTATACATCATACTGATACATGCATGTACGGACACACACTGTGTATACATCATACTGATACATGCATGTACGGACACACACTGTTTATACATCATACTGATACATGCATGTACGGACACACACTGTGTATACATCATACAGATACATGCCTGTATGGACACAAACTGTGTATACATCATACGTATACATCATACTGATACATGCATGTAAGGACACACGCTGTACTCATCATACTGATACATGCAGGTATGGACACACACTGTACTCATCATACTGATACATGCATGTATGGACATACACACTGTATACATCATACTGATACATGCATGTATGGACACACACTGTACTCGTCATACTGATACATGCATGTACGGACACACACGGTGTATACATCATACTGATACATGCATCTATGGACACACACTGTGTATACATCATACTGATACATGCATGTATGGACACACACTGTACTCATCATACTGATACATGCATGTAGGGACACACACTACGCATCATACTGATACACGCATCTATGGACACACACTGTGTATACATCATACTGACACATGTATGTATGGACACAAACTCTATTCATCATACTGATACATGCATGTATGGACACACACTCTACTCATCATACTGATACATGAATGTATGGACACACACTGTACTCATCATACTGATACACGCATCTATGGACACACACTGTGTATATATCATACTGATACATGTATGTATGGACACACACTGTACTCATCATACTGATACATGCATGTATGGACACACACTCTACTCATCATACTGATACATGCATGTATGGACACACACTGTACTCATCATACTGATACATGCATGTATGGACAAACACTGTGTATACATCATACTGATACATGCATGTACGGACACACACTGTACTTATCATACTGATACATGCATGTACGGACACACACTGTACTCATCATACTGATACACGCATACTCATCATACTGATACACGCATCTATGGACACACACTGTGTATACATCATACTGATACATGCATCTACGAGCACAAACTGTGTATACATCATACTGATACATGCATCTACGGACACACACTGTGTATACATCATACTGATACACGCATGTACGGACACACACTGTGTATACATCATACTGATACATGCATGAACGGACACACACTGTGTATACATCATACTGATACATGCATGTATGGACACACACTGTACTCATCATACTGATACATGCATGTATGGACACACAATGTTTATACATCATACTGATACATGCATGTATGGACACACAATGTTTATACATCATACTGATACATGCATGTATGGACACAAACTGTGTATACATCATACTGATACATGCATGTATGGACACAAACTGTGTATACATCATACTGATACATGCATGTATGGACACACTCTGTGTATACATCATACTAATACATGCATGTACGGACACCTGTGTATACATCATACTGATACATGCATGTATGGACACACACTGTATACATCATACTGATACATGCATGTATGGACACACACTGTATACATCATACTGATACATGCATGTACGGACCCACACTGTGTATACATCATACTGATACATGCATCTATGGACACACACTGTGTATACATCATACTGATACATGCATGTATGGACACACACTGTACTCATCATACTGATACATGCATGTAGGGACACACACTACGCATCATACTGATACACGCATCTATGGACACACACTGTGTATACATCATACTGACACATGTATGTATGGACACAAACTGTATTCATCATACTGATACATGCATGTAGGGACACACACTACGCATCATACTGATACACGCATCTATGGACACACACTGTGTATACATCATACTGATACATGCATGTATGGACACACACTGTACTCATCATACTGATACATGCATGTAGGGACACACACTACGCATCATACTGATACACGCATGTACGGACACACACTGTGTATACATCATACTGATACATGCATGTACGGACACACACTGTATATACAGCATACTGATACATGCATGTACGGACACACCCTGTATATACATCATACTGATACATGCATGTACGGACACACACTGTGTATACATCATACTGATACATGCATGTATGGACACACACTGTATTCATCATACTGATACATGCATGTAAGTACACACACTGTGTATATATACATCATACTGTTACATGCATGTACGGACACACACTGTACTCATCATACTAATACATGCATGTACGGACACACACTGTGTATACATCATACTTATACATGTATGTATGGACACACACTGTGTATACATTATACTGATACATGCATGTATGGACACACACTGTGTATACATCATACTGATACATGCATGTACGAACACACACTATACTCATCATACTGATACATGCATGTACGGACACACGCTGTGTATACATCATACTGATACATGCCTGTACGGACACACACTGTGTATACATCATACTGATACATACATCTACGAACACAAACTGTGTATACATCATACTGATACATGCATTTACGGACACACACTGTGTATACATCATACTGATAAACGCATGTACGGACACAAACTTTGTCTACATCATACTGATACATGCATGTATGGACACACACTGTATACATCATACTGATACATGCATGTATGGACACACACTGTATACATCATACTGATACATGCATGTACGGACCCACACTGTGTATACATCATACTGATACATGCATGTAAGGACCCACACTGTGTATACATCATACTGATACATGCATGTATGGACACACAATGTGTATACACCATACTGATACATGCATGTATGGACACACACTGTATATACAGCATACTGATACATGCATGTACGGACACACCCTGTATATACATCATACTGATACATGCATGTACGGACACACACTGTGTATACATCATACTGATACATGCATGTATGGACACACTCTGTATACATCATACTGATACATGCATGTATGGACACACACTGTATACATCATACTGATACATGCATCTACGAACACAAACTGTGTATACATCATACTGATACATGCATGCAAGGACCCACACTGTATACATCATACTGATACATGCATGTACGGACCCACACTGTGTATACATCATACTGATACATGCATGTATGGACACACAATGTGTATACATCATACTGATACATGCATGTATGGACACAAACTGTGTATACATCATACTGATACATGCATGTATGGACACAAACTGTGTAAACATCATACTGATACATGCATGTATGGACACACAATGTGTATACATAATACTGATACATGCATGTATGGACACACACTGTATATACAGCATACTGATACATGCATGTACGGACAAACCCTGTATATACATCATACTGATACATGCATGTACGGACACACACTGTACTCATCATACTGATACATGCATGTATGGACACACACTGTACCATCATACTAATACATGAATGTATGGACACACACTGTACTCATCATACTGATACATGCATGTACGGACACACACTGTGTATACATCATACTGATTCATGCCTGATACATGAATGTATGGACACACACTGTACTCATCCTACTGATACATGCATGTACGGACACACACTGTGTATACATCATACTGATACATGCCTGATACATGCATGTATGGACACACACTGTACTCATCATACTGATACATGCATATAAGGACACACACTGCGTATACATCATACTGATACATGCATGTACGGACACACACTGTGTATACATCATACTGATACATGCATGTATGGACACACACTGTGTATACATCATACTGATACATGCATGTATGGACACACACTGTATACATCATACTGATACATGCATGTATGGACACACACTGTACTCATCATACTGATACATGCATCTACGGACACACATTTTGTATACATCATACTGATACACGCATGTACGGACACATACTGTGTATACATCATACTGATACATGCATGTACGGACACACACTGTGTATACATCATACTGATACACGCTTGTACGGACACACACTGTGTATACATCATACTGATACATGCATGTACGGACACACACTGTGTATAAATCATACTGATACATGCATGTATGGGCACAAACTGTGTCTACATCATACTGATATATGCATGTATTGACACACACTGTACTCATCATACTGATACATGCATCTATGGACACACACTGTGTATACATCATACTGATACACGCTTTTCGAGCCGGTAATCAGTGTCGTACAGTCCAAATCCCCGATTGTAAAACAATCCGGTTCATCATCACTGCCCGCTATACCGACTAAAAGTTCCTGGTCACGGGTGACCTCTAAACAACCCCCAGTTCCCATATGATCTGCCTGACCCCCACAATCATTCGCACAACCAAAACAGGCTGTTTCCATCTTTTTCCCTTTGACAGTTTTATTGGGTGGAAAGATAACTGGGGTGTCGGGGCTATCTACAACATCCGGCTCAGGCACATCAGGTACCGTGACCGGGATTCGCGCACATGGAATTGGGATACGGGAGGTACGTTTAGCCGTTAATGTGTGTTGAGCGTACGTATAGAGTGTACCCTCCTCCATTCCTTTGACCATATCGCCTAAGAAACGTTTCACATGAAATTGATATTGTGCATCAGAATCGTTTGTCCACACATTAGGGAACTTTGCTACAGCCTGAGTTAGACGATGTAACACAATTGTAACCCGTTTGACTCGGAGTCGAAAGGCAGGGGAGTTGGTGGTTTGGAGCGCAGCCCACCCATGAGGTACATAGGCTACACCATCCGTACCTGGCAATAACTTAAAATAAGGGGTCCTGCAGTTGACGGTTAGGAAATAGCGCAGAGACATACATAACTCGGTCGCGGACTGTGCCTCCAGTTCGACGAGTGTAGCATCCGTGATGGAGCATAATGCCCATTTCTCATCAAAATGAATACTTTGGTCCTGGGGATAATATGGAGGTTTGAGTACGAACGGCTTCTCTGCTCCCTTACCTATCTTATTTAACATGGCTTGCACAATATCTAATAATACTTGCACATCCTCACCGTCTAGGTCATAGGGCCAGGAATTGTCCGTCGCTACCATCGACATAATGAGAGTAAACATGTCGACAAAAAATCGTACGTTAGGGCTCCCTTGACCAGGTTGCCAACCGTGAAAGGCACGAACTGTGTGCATAAACATCCGGTTACGTATCGGTACTTCCTCATTAGTAAAAAATGACCAGGGGACTGAATTTGACGTCAGGAGGACGAGGGTCCTATTCAGGACAGCGGCCCGTTTGTTTTTAACATTGATGTTTGTGCTTTGGCCTTCACATACTTTTTTAAATGATTCAACCTGATCGGCTTTAGTGAGAGCTAGTTCAGGGATATAGATCAGGGCCTTGTCTATACACTCCTGCCACATGAAATCGCCGGAAGTTATAGTATCCCCACGTTGGTCGGTTAAACAGGCTATGGCCCCCATCCAGTACGTTTTACCAGCATCTGAATCGCCGATAAAGGCGAAACAGTTTCGTTTCGGATATGCTAACGATAGTACGGCATATAACTCGATAAGTATCATAGCAGGGTCGATACCTTGGAAGGTACACCATTCCTCCCAAAAGAGAGAGGTATCTGAAACCGTCATAGTATTCAGATCACATGGCAGTGTTGCAGTCATTAGTCGATCGGCGTAAGTTACACCATGTAAATGTAATCTACTGTTTCATTGCTATAGTTTGTTGAGTATAATGTACTGTAAATGTAACCTACAGTTTTGTTGATTATAATGTACTGTAAATGTAACCTACTGTTTCATTGCTATAGTTTGTTGACTATAATGTACTTTAAATGTAACCTACAGTTTTGTTGATTATAATGTACTGTAAATGTAACCTACAGTTTTGTTGATTATAATGTACTGTAAATGTAACCTACTGTTTCATTGCTATAGTTTGTTGACTATAATGTACTGTAAATGTAATCTACTGTTTCATTGCTATAGTTTGTTGACTATAATGTACTGTAAATGTAACCTACAGTTTTGTTGATTATAATGTACTGTAAATGTAACCTACAGTTTTGTTGATTATAATGTACTGTAAATGTAACCTACTGTTTCATTGCTATAGTTTGTTGACTATACTGTACTGTAAATGTAATCTACTGTTTCATTGCTATAGTTTGTTGAGTATAATGTACTGTAAATGTAACCTACTGTTTTGTTGATTATAATGTACTGTAAATGTAACCTACTGTTTCATTGCTATAGTTTGTTGAGTATAATGTACTGTAAATGTAACCTACTGTTTCATTGCTATAGTTTGTTGATTATAATGTACTGTAAATGTAACCTACAGTTTTGTTGATTATAATGTACTGTAAATGTAACCTACAGTTTTGTTGATTATAATGTACTGTAAATGTAACCTACTGTTTCATTGCTATAGTTTGTTGATTATAATGTACTGTAAATGTAACCTACTGTTTCATTGCTATAGTTTGTTGACTATAATGTACTGTAAATGTAATCTACTGTTTCATTGCTATAGTTTGTTGACTATAATGTATTGTATATGTAACCTACAGTTTTGTTGATTATAATGTACTGTAAATGTAACCTACAGTTTTGTTGATTATAATGTACTGTAAATGTAACCTACTGTTTCATTGCTATAGTTTGTTGACTATAATGTACTGTAAATGTAACCTACTGTTTCATTGCTATAGTTTGTTGACTATAATGTACTGTAAATGTAATCTACTGTTTCATTGCTATAGTTTGTTGACTATAATGTACTGTAAATGTAACCTACAGTTTTGTTGATTATAATGTACTGTAAATGTAACCTACTGTTTCATTGCTATAGTTTGTTGACTATAATGTACTGTAAATGTAATCTACTGTTTCATTGCTATAGTTTGTTGACTATAATGTACTGTAAATGTAACCTACAGTTTTGTTGATTATAATGTACTGTAAATGTAACCTACTGTTTCATTGCTATAGTTTGTTGACTATAATGTACTGTAAATGTAATCTACTGTTTCATTGCTATAGTTTGTTGACTATAATGTACTGTAAATGTAACCTACAGTTTTGTTGATTATAATGTACTGTAAATGTAACCTACTGTTTCATTGCTATAGTTTGTTGACTATAATGTACTGTAAATGTAACCTACAGTTTTGTTGATTATAATGTACTGTAAATGTAACCTACAGTTTTGTTGATTATAATGTACTGTAAATGTAACCTACTGTTTCATTGCTATAGTTTGTTGACTATAATGTACTGTAAATGTAATCTACTGTTTCATTGCTATAGTTTGTTGACTATAATGTACTGTAAATGTAACCTACAGTTTTGTTGATTATAATGTACTGTAAATGTAACCTACTGTTTCATTGCTATAGTTTGTTGACTATAATGTACTGTAAATGTAACCTACTGTTTCATTGCTATAGTTTGTTGACTATAATGTACTGTAAATGTAACCTACAGTTTTGTTGATTATAATGTACTGTAAATGTAACCTACTGTTTCATTGCTATAGTTTGTTGACTATAATGTACTGTAAATGTAATCTACTGTTTCATTGCTATAGTTTGTTGACTATAATGTACTGTAAATGTAACCTACAGTTTTGTTGATTATAATGTACTGTAAATGTAACCTACTGTTTCATTGCTATAGTTTGTTGACTATAATGTACTGTAAATGTAACCTACAGTTTTGTTGATTATAATGTACTGTAAATGTAACCTACAGTTTTGTTGATTATAATGTACTGTAAATGTAACCTACTGTTTCATTGCTATAGTTTGTTGACTATAATGTACTGTAAATGTAACCTACTGTTTCATTGCTATAGTTTGTTGACTATAATGTACTGTAAATGTAACCTACAGTTTTGTTGATTATAATGTACTGTAAATGTAACCTACTGTTTCATTGCTATAGTTTGTTGACTATAGTAAATAACCTACGTTTTTGATATAATGTACTGTAAATGTAACCTACAGTTTGTTGATTATAATGTACTGTAAATGTAACCTACTGTTTCATTGCTATAGTTTGTTGACTATAATGTACTGTAAATGTAATCTACTGTTTCATTGCTATAGTTTGTTGACTATAATGTACTGTAAATGTAACCTACAGTTTTGTGATTATAATGTACTGTAAATGTAACCTACAGTTTGTTGACTATAATGTACTGTAAATGTAACCTATAGTTTGTTGACTATAATGTACTGTAAATGTAACTACTGTTTCATTGCTATAGTTTGTTGACTATAATGTACTGTAAATGTAACCTACAGTTTTGTTGATTATAATGTACTGTAAATGTAACCTACTGTTTCATTGCTATAGTTTGTTGACTATAATGTACTGTAAATGTAATCTACTGTTTCATTGCTATAGTTTGTTGACTATAATGTACTGTAAATGTAACCTACAGTTTTGTTGATTATAATGTACTGTAAATGTAACCTACTGTTTCATTGCTATAGTTTGTTGACTATAATGTACTGTAAATGTAACCTACTGTTTCATTGCTATAGTTTGTTGACTATAATGTACTGTAAATGTAACCTACTGTTTCATTGCTATAGTTTGTTGATTATAATGTACTGTAAATGTAACCTACAGTTTTGTTGATTATAATGTACTGTAAATGTAACCTACAGTTTTGTTGATTATAATGTACTGTAAATGTAACCTACTGTTTCATTGCTATAGTTTGTTGATTATAATGTACTGTAAATGTAACCTACTGTTTCATTGCTATAGTTTGTTGACTATAATGTACTGTAAATGTAATCTACTGTTTCATTGCTATAGTTTGTTGACTATAATGTACTGTAAATGTAACCTACAGTTTTGTTGATTATAATGTACTGTAAATGTAACCTACAGTTTTGTTGATTATAATGTACTGTAAATGTAACCTACTGTTTCATTGCTATAGTTTGTTGACTATAATGTACTGTAAATGTAATCTACTGTTTCATTGCTATAGTTTGTTGACTATAATGTACTGTAAATGTAACCTACAGTTTTGTTGATTATAATGTACTGTAAATGTAACCTACAGTTTTGTTGATTATAATGTACTGTAAATGTAACCTACTGTTTCATTGCTATAGTTTGTTGACTATAATGTACTGTAAATGTAACCTACTGTTTCATTGCTATAGTTTGTTGACTATAATGTACTGTAAATGTAACCTACTGTTTCATTGCTATAGTTTGTTGACTATAATGTACTGTAAATGTAACCTACTGTTTCATTGCTATAGTTTGTTGATTATAATGTACTGTAAATGTAACCTACTGTTTCATTGCTATAGTTTGTTGACTATAATGTACTGTAAATGTAATCTACTGTTTCATTGCTATAGTTTGTTGACTATAATGTACTGTAAATGTAACCTACAGTTTTGTTGATTATAATGTACTGTAAATGTAACCTACTGTTTCATTGCTATAGTTTGTTGACTATAATGTACTGTAAATGTAATCTACTGTTTCATTGCTATAGTTTGTTGACTATAATGTACTGTAAATGTAACCTACAGTTTTGTTGATTATAATGTACTGTAAATGTAACCTACTGTTTCATTGCTATAGTTTGTTGACTATAATGTACTGTAAATGTAACCTACAGTTTTGTTGATTATAATGTACTGTAAATGTAACCTACAGTTTTGTTGATTATAATGTACTGTAAATGTAACCTACTGTTTCATTGCTATAGTTTGTTGACTATAATGTACTGTAAATGTAATCTACTGTTTCATTGCTATAGTTTGTTGACTATAATGTACTGTAAATGTAACCTACAGTTTTGTTGATTATAATGTACTGTAAATGTAACCTACAGTTTTGTTGATTATAATGTACTGTAAATGTAACCTACTGTTTCATTGCTATAGTTTGTTGACTATAATGTACTGTAAATGTAACCTACTGTTTCATTGCTATAGTTTGTTGATTATAATGTACTGTAAATGTAACCTACTGTTTCATTGCTATAGTTTGTTGACTATAATGTACTGTAAATGTAACCTACAGTTTTGTTGATTATAATGTACTGTAAATGTAACCTACAGTTTTGTTGATTATAATGTACTGTAAATGTAACCTACTGTTTCATTGCTATAGTTTGTTGACTATAATGTACTGTAAATGTAACCTACTGTTTCATTGCTATAGTTTGTTGACTATAATGTACTGTAAATGTAACCTACTGTTTCATTGCTATAGTTTGTTGACTATAATGTACTGTAAATGTAATCTACTGTTTCATTGCTATAGTTTGTTGACTATAATGTACTGTAAATGTAACCTACAGTTTTGTTGATTATAATGTACTGTAAATGTAACCTACTGTTTCATTGCTATAGTTTGTTGACTATAATGTACTGTAAATGTAACCTACTGTTTCATTGCTATAGTTTGTTGATTATAATGTACTGTAAATGTAACCTACTGTTTCATTGCTATAGTTTGTTGACTATAATGTACTGTAAATGTAACCTACTGTTTCATTGCTATAGTTTGTTGACTATAATGTACTGTAAATGTAACCTACAGTTTGTTGATTATAATGTACTGTAAATGTAACCTACAGTTTTGTTGATTATAATGTACTGTAAATGTAACCTACTGTTTCATTGCTATAGTTTGTTGACTATAATGTACTGTAAATGTAATCTACTGTTTCATTGCTATAGTTTGTTGACTATAATGTACTGTAAATGTAACCTACAGTTTTGTTGATTATAATGTACTGTAAATGTAACCTACAGTTTTGTTGATTATAATGTACTGTAAATGTAACCTACTGTTTCATTGCTATAGTTTGTTGACTATAATGTACTGTAAATGTAACCTACTGTTTCATTGCTATAGTTTGTTGACTATAATGTACTGTAAATGTAATCTACTGTTTCATTGCTATAGTTTGTTGACTATAATGTACTGTAAATGTAACCTACAGTTTTGTTGATTATAATGTACTGTAAATGTAACCTACTGTTTCATTGCTATAGTTTGTTGACTATAATGTACTGTAAATGTAACCTACAGTTTTGTTGATTATAATGTACTGTAAATGTAACCTACTGTTTCATTGCTATAGTTTGTTGACTATAATGTACTGTAAATGTAATCTACTGTTTCATTGCTATAGTTTGTTGACTATAATGTACTGTAAATGTAACCTACAGTTTTGTTGATTAT
>JABXNX010000109.1:67269-87384 GCA_014843695.1 Archivesica marissinica
ATATGCATGTACGGACACACACTGTGTATACATCATACTGATACATGCATATACGGACAAACACTGTGTATACATCATACTGATACATGCATGTATGGACACACACTGTGTATACATCATACTGATTCATGCATGTTTGGACACACACTGTACTCATCATACTGATACATGCATGTACGGACACACACACTGTGTATACATCATACTGATACATGCATGTATGGACACACACTGTGTATACATCATACTGATTCATGCATGTAGGGACACGCACTGTACTCATCATACTGATACACGCATCTATGGACACACACTGTGTATACATCATACTGATACATGCATGTATGGACACACACTGTGTATACATCATACTGATACACGCATCTATGGACACACACACTGTGTATACATCATACTGATACATGCATGTACGGACACACACTGTGTATACATCATACTGATACATGCATGTACGGAAACACACTGTGTATACATCATACTGATACACGCATCTATGGACACACACACTGTGTATACATCATACTGATACACGCATCTATGGACACACACACTGTGTATACATCATACTGATACACGCATCTATGGACACACACACTGTGTATACATCATACTGATACATGCATGTACGGACACACACTGTGTATACATCATACTGATATATGCATGTATGGACACACACTGTGTATACATCATACTGATACATGCATGTACGGACACACACTGTGTATACATCATACTGATACATGCATCTATGGACACACACTGTGTATACATCATACTGATACACGCATGTATGGACACACACTGTGTATACATCATACTGATACATGCATGTACGGACACACACTGTGTATACATCATACTGATACATGCATGTACGGACACACACTGTGTATACATCATACTGATACACGCATGTATGGACACACACTGTGTATACATCATACTGATACATGCATCTATGGACACACACTGTGTATACATCATACTGATACATGCATGTATGGACACACACTGTGTATACATCATACTGATACATGCATGTACGGACACACACTGTGTATACATCATACTGATACATGCATGTATGGACACACACTGTGTATACATCATACTGATACACGCATCTATGGACACACACACTGTGTATACATCATACTGATACACGCATGTATGGACACACACTGTGTATACATCATACTGATACATGCATGTATGGACACACACTGTGTATACATCATACTGATTCATGCATGTATGGACACACACTGTACTCATCATACTGATACATGCATGTACGGACACACACTTTGTATACATCATACTGATACATGCATGTATGGACACACACTGTGTATACATCATACTGATTCATGCATGTATGGACACACACTGTGTATACATCATACTGATACATGCATGTATGGACAAACACTGTGTATACATCATACTGATACATGCATCTATGGACACACACTGTGTATACATCATACTGATACACGCATGTATGGACACACACTGTGTATACATCATACTGATACATGCATGTACGGACACACACTGTGTATACATCATACTGATACATGCATGTACGGACACACACTGTGTATACATCATACTGATACATGCATGTACGGACACACACTGTGTATACATCATACTGATACACGCATGTATGGACACACACTGTGTATACATCATACTGATACACGCATGTATGGACACACACTGTGTATACATCATACTGATATATGCATGTATGGACACACACTGTGTATACATCATACTGATACACGCATCTATGGACACACACACTGTGTATACATCATACTGATACACGCATGTATGGACACACACTGTGTATACATCATACTGATACATGCATGTACGGACACACACTGTGTATACATCATACTGATACATGCATGTACGGACAAACACTGTGTATACATCATACTGATACATGCATGTATGGACACACACTGTGTATACATCATACTGATTCATGCATGTATGGACACACACTGTACTCATCATACTGATACATGCATGTACGGACACACACTGTGTATACATCATACTGATACATGCATGTATGGACACACACTGTGTATACATCATACTGATTCATGCATGTACGGACACACACTGTGTATACATCATACTGATACATGCATGTATGGACACACACTGTACTCATCATACTGATACATGCATGTACGGACCCACACTGTGTATACATCATACTGATACATGCATGTACGGACCCACACTGTGTATACATCATACTGATACATGCATGTATGGACACACACTGTGTATACATCATACTGATACACGCATCTATGGACACACACACTGTGTATACATCATACTGATACATGCATGTACGGACACACACTGTGTATACATCATACTGATACATGCATGTATGGACACACACTGTGTATACATCATACTGATTCATGCATGTATGGACACACACTGTGTATACATCATACTGATTCATGCATGTATGGACACACACTGTACTCATCATACTGATACATGCATGTAGGGACACCACTGTGTATACATCATACTGATACATGCATGTACGGACACACACTGTGTATACATCATACTGATATATGCATGTATGGACAAACACTGTACTCATCATACTGATACATGCATGTACGGACACACACTGTGTATACATCATACTGATACATGCATCTATGGACACACACTGTATATACATCATACTGATACATGCATGTATGGACACACACTCTGTATACATCATACTGATACATGCATGTACGGACACACACTGTGTATACATCATACTGATACATGCATGTACGGATAAACAGTGTATACATCATACTGATTCATGCATGTATGGACACGCACTGTAGTCATCATACTGATACACGCATCTATGGACACACACACTGTGTATTCATCATACTGATACATGCATGTACGGACACACACTGTATACATCATACTGATATATGCATGTATGGACACACACTGTGTATACATCATACTGATACATGCATGTACGGACACACACTGTGTATACATCATACTGATACATGCATCTATGGACACACACTGTAGTCATCATACTGATACATGCATGTACGGACACACACTGTGTATTCATCATACTGATACATGCATGTATGGACACACACTGTGTATACATCATACTGATTCATGCATGTATGGACACACACTGTGTATACATCATACTGATTCATGCATGTATGGACACACACTGTACTCATCATACTGATACATGCATGTACGGACACACACTGTGTATACATCATACTGATACACGCATCTATGGACACACACTGTGAATACATCATACTGATACATGCATGTACGGACACACACTGTGTATACATCATACTGATACATGCATGTATGGACACACACTGTACTCATCATACTGATACATGCATGTATGGACACACACTGTGTATACATCATACTGATACATGCATGTATGGACACACACTGTGTATACATCATACTGATACATGCATGTACGGACACACACTGTGTATACATCATACTGATACATGCATGTATGGACACACACTGTGTATACATCATACTGATACATGCATGTATGGACACACACTGTACTCATCATACTGATACATGCATGTATGGACACACACTGTACTCATCATACTGATACATGCATGTACGGACACACACTGTACTCATCATACTGATACACGCATCTATGGACACACACTGTGTATACATCATACTGATACATGCATGTATGGACACACACTCTACTCATCATACTGATACATGCATGTACGGACACACACCGTACTCATCATACTGATACATGCATGTACGGACACACACTGTGTATACATCATACTGATACATGCATGTATGGACACATACTGTGTATACATCATACTGATACACGCATCTATGGACACACACTGTATATACATCATACTGATACATGCATGTATGGACACACACTGTGTATACATCATACTGATACACGCATCTATGGACACACACTGTGTATACATCATACTGATACATGCATGTACGGACACACACTGTGTATACATCATACTGATACATGCATGTATGGACACACACTGTACTCATCATACTGATACATGCATGTATGGACACACAATCTGTATACATCATACTGATACATGCATGTATGGACACACACTGTATATACATCATACTGATACATGCATGTACGGACACACACTGTGTATACATCATACTGATACATGCATGTATGGACACACACTCTGTATACATCATACTGATACATGCATGTATGGACACACACTGTGTATACATCATACTGATACATGCATGTACGGACACACACTGTGTATACATCATACTGATACATGCATGTATGGACACACACTGTACTCATCATACTGATACATGCATGTACGGACACACACTGTGTATACATCATACTGATACATGCATGTATGGACACACACTGTGTATACATCATACTGATACATGCATGTATGGACACACACTGTGTATACATCATACTGATACACGCATCTATGGACACACACTGTATATACATCATACTGATACATGCATGTATGGACACACACTGTGTATACATCATACTGATACACGCATCTATGGACACACACTGTGTATACATCATACTGATACATGCATGTATGGACACACACTGTGCATACATCATACTGATACACGCATCTATGGACACACACACTGTGTATACATCATACTGATACATGCATGTACGGACACACACTGTGTATACATCATACTGATACATGCATGTACGGACACACACTGTGTATACATCATACTGATACATGCATGTATGGACACACACTGTACTCATCATACTGATACATGCATGTATAGACACACACTGTACTCATCATACTGATACATGCATGTACGGACACACACTGTACTCATCATACTGATACACGCATCTATGGACACGCACTGTGTATACATCATACTGATACATGCATGTATGGACACACACTGTACTCATCATACTGATACATGCATGTACGGACACACACCGTACTCATCATACTGATACATGCATGTACGGACACACACTGTGTATACATCATACTGATACATGCATGTACGGACACACACTGTGTATACATCATACTGATACATGCATGTATGGACACACACTGTACTCATCATACTGATACATGCATGTACGGACACACACTGTGTATACATCATACTGATACATGCATGTATGGACACACACTGTGTATACATCATACTGATTCATGCATGTATGGACACACACTGTACTCATCATACTGATACATGCATGTACGGACACACACTGTGTATACATCATACTGATACATGCATGTATGGACACACACTGTGTATACATCATACTGATTCATGCATGTATGGACACACACTGTACTCATCATACTGATACATGCATGTACGGACACACACTGTGTATACATCATACTGATACATGCATGTATGGACACACGCTGTACTCATCATACTGATACATGCATGTATGGACAAACACTGTGTATACATCATACTGATACATGCATGTGCAGACAAACACTGTGTATATATCATACTGATACATGCATGTATGGACACACACTGTATACATCATACTGATACATGCATGTACGGACACACACTGTGTATACATCATACAGATACATACATGTATGGACACAAACTGTGTATACATCATACGTATACATCATACTGATACATGCATGTAAGGACACACACTGTACTCATCATACTGATACATGCAGGTATGGACACACACTGTACTCATCATACTGATACCTGCATGTATGGACATACACACTGTATACATCATACTGATACATGCATGTATGGACACACCACACACTGTACTCGTCATACTGATACATGCATGTATGGACACACACTGTGTATACATCATACTGATACATGCATCTATGGACACACACTGTGTATACATCATACTGATACATGCATGTATGGACACACACTGTGTACTCATCATACTGATACATGCATGTATGGACACACACTGTACTCATCATACTGATACACGCATCTATGGACACACACTGTGTATACATCATACTGATACACGCATCTATGGACACAAACTGTGTATACATCATACTGATACGTGCATGTACGGACACACACTGTGTATACATCATACTAATACATGCATGTATGGACAAACACTGTGTATACATCATACTGATACACGCATGTACGGACACACACTTTGTATACATCATACTGATACATGCATGTACGGACACACACTATGTATGGACACACACATTTTATACATCATACTGATACATGCATGTATGGACACACACTGTGTATACATCATACTGATACATGCATGCATGGAAACACACTGTACTTATCATACTGATACATGCATGTACGGACCCACACTGTGTATACATCATACTGATACATGCATGTATGGACACACACTGTACTTATCATACTGATACATGCATGTACGGACACACACTGTACTCATCATACTGATACA
The DNA here is from genome assembly GCA_014843695.1 of Archivesica marissinica. NCBI lineage: Eukaryota > Metazoa > Mollusca > Bivalvia > Venerida > Vesicomyidae > Archivesica > Archivesica marissinica. The sequence goes on from JABXNX010000109.1 coordinate 73,889, forward strand.
CGCATCTATGGACACACACTGTATACATCATACTGATACATGCATCTACGGACACACACTGTGTATACATCATACTGATACACGCATGTACGGACACACACTGTGTATACATCATACTGATACATGCATGTACGGACCCACACTGTGTATACATCATACTGATACATGCATGTAAGGACCCACAATGTGTATACATCATACTGATACATGCATGTATGGACATACACTGTACTCATCATACTGATACATGCATGTATGGACACAAACTGTGTATACATCATACTGATACATGCATGTATGGACACACACTGTGTATACATCATACTGATACATGCATGTACGGACACCTGTGTATACATCATACTGATACATGCATGTACGGACACACACTGTGTATACATCATACTGATACACGCATGTATGGACACACACTGTGTATACATCATACTGATACATGCATGTACGGACACACACTGTGTATACATCATACTGATACATGCATGTACGGACACAAACAGTGTATACATCATACTGATACATGCATGTACGGACACACACAGTGTATACATCATACTGATACATGCATCTATGGACACACACTTTGTATACATCATACTGATACATGCATCTATGGACACACTTTGTATACATCATACTGATACATGCATGTACGGACACACACTGTATACATCATACTGATACATGCATGTACGGACACACACTGTGTATACATCATACTGATACATGCATGTACGGACACACACTGTGTATACATCATACAGATACATACATGTATGGACACAAACTGTGTATACATCATACGTATACATCATACTGATACATGCATGTAAGGACACACACTGTACTCATCATACTGATACATGCAGGTATGGACACACACTGTACTCATCATACTGATACCTGCATGTATGGACATACACACTGTATACATCATACTGATACATGCATGTATGGACACACCACACACTGTACTCGTCATACTGATACATGCATGTACGGACACACACTGTGTATACATCATACTGATACATGCATCTATGGACACGCACTGTGTATACATCATACTGATACATGCATGTATGGACACACACTGTGTATACATCATACTGATACATGCATGTATGGACACACACTGTGTACTCATCATACTGATACATGCATGTATGGACACACACTGTACTCATCATACTGATACACGCATCTATGGACACACACTGTGTATACATCATACTGATACACGCATCTATGGACACAAACTGTGTATACATCATACTGATACGTGCATGTACGGACACACACTGTGTATACATCATACTGATACATGCATGTACGGACACACACTATGTATGGACACACACATTTTATACATCATACTGATACATGCATGTATGGACACACACTGTGTATACATCATACTGATACATGCATGCATGGAAACACACTGTACTTATCATACTGATACATGCATGTACGGACCCACACTGTGTATACATCATACTGATACATGCATGTACGGACACACACTTTGTATACATCATACTGATACACGCATCTATGGACACACACTGTATACATCATACTGATACATGCATCTACGGACACACACTGTATACATCATACTGATACACGCATGTACGGACACACACTGTGTATACATCATACTGATACATGCATGTACGGACCCACACTGTGTATACATCATACTGATACATGCATGTAAGGACCCACAATGTGTATACATCATACTGATACATGCATGTATGGACATACACTGTACTCATCATACTGATACATGCATGTATGGACACACAATGTTTATACATCATACTGATACATGCATGTATGGACAGACACTGTGTATACATCATACTGATACATGCATGTATGGACACAAACTGTGTATACATCATACTGATACATGCATGTATGGACACACACTGTGTATACATCATACTGATACATGCATGTATGGACACACACTGTGTATACATCATACTGATACATGCATGTACGGACACCTGTGTATACATCATACTGATACATGCATGTAAGGACCCACAATGTGTATACATCATACTGATACATGCATGTATGGACATACACTGTACTCATCATACTGATACATGCATGTATGGACACACAATGTTTATACATCATACTGATACATGCATGTATGGACACACACTGTGTATACATCATACTGATACATGCATGTATGGACACACACTGTGTATACATCATACTGATACATGCATGTATGGACACACACTGTGTATACATCATACTGATACATGCATGTATGGACACACACTGTGTATACATCATACTGATACATGCATGTACGGACACACACTGTGTATACATCATACTGATACATGCATGTACGGACACACACTGTGTATACATCATACTGATACATGCATGTATGGACACACACTGTGTATACATCATACTGATACATGCATGTACGGACACACACTGTGTATACATCATACTGATACATGCATGTACGGACACACACTGTGTATACATCATACTGATACATGCATGTACGGACACACACTGTGTATACATCATACTGATTCATGCATGTATGGACACACACTGTACTCATCATACTGATACATGCATGTACGGACACACACAGTGTATACATCATACTGATACATGCATGTATGGACACACACTGTTTATACATCATACTGATTCATGCATGTATGGACACACACTGTACTCATCATGCTGATACATGCATGTATGGACACACACTGTGTATACATCATACTAATTCATGCATGTAGGGACACACACTGTGTATACATCATACTGATTCATGCATGTATGGACACACAATGTACTCATCATACTGATACATGCATGTACGGGCACACATTGTGTATACATCATACTGATTCATGCATGTATGGACACACACTGTGTATACATCATACTGATTCATGCATGTTTGGACACACACTGTACTCATCATACTGATACATGCATGTACGGACACACACTGTGTATACATCATACTGATACATGCATGTATGGACACACACTGTGTATACATCATACTGATTCATGCATGTAGGGACACGCACTGCACTCATCATACTGATACATGCATGTACGGACACACACTGTGTATACATCATACTGATACATGCATGTATGGACACACACTGTATACATCATACTGATACATGCATGTACGGACACACACTATGTATGGACAAACACTGTGTATACATCATACTGATACATGCATGTACGAACACACACTGTACTCATCATACTGATACATGCATGTATGGACACACACTGTGTATACATCATACTGATACATGCATGTATGGACACACACTGTGTATAGATCATACTGATACATGCATGTACGGACACACACTGTGTATACATCATACTGATACATGCATGTACGGACACACACTGTGTATACATCATACTGATACATGCATGTACGGACACACACTGTGTATACATCATACTGATACACGCATGTACGGACACACACTTTGTATACATCATACTGATACATGCATGTACGGACACACGCTATGTATGGACACACACATTTTATACATCATACTGATACATGCATGTATGGACACACACTGTGTATACATCATACTGATACATGCATGCATGGAAACACACTGTGTATACATCATACTGATACATGCATGCATGGACACACACTGTACTTATCATACTGATACATGCATGTACGGACCCACACTGTGTATACATCATACTGATACATGCATCTACGAGCACAAACTGTGTATACATCATACTGATACATGCATCTACGGACACACACTGTGTATACATCATACTGATACACGCATGTACGGACACACACTGTGTATACATCATACTGATACATGCATGTACGGAGCCACACTGTATACATCATACTGATACATGCATGTAAGGACCCACAATGTGTATACATCATACTGATACATGCATGTATGGACACACACTGTACTCATCATACTGATACATGCATGTATGGACACACAATGTTTATACATCATACTGATACATGCATGTATGGACACAAACTGTGTATACATCATACTGATACATGCATGTATGGACACAATCTGTGTATACATCATACTGATACATGCATGTATGGACACACACTGTGTATACATCATACTGATACATGCATGTACGGACACCTGTGTATACATCATACTGATACATGCATGTACGGACACACACTGTGTATACATCATACTGATACATGCATGTATGGACACACACTGTGTATACATCATACTGATACATGCATGTACGGACACACACTGTGTATACATCATACTGATACATGCATGTATGGACACACACTGTGTATACATCATACTGATACATGCATGTACGGACACACACAGTGTATACATCATACTGATACATGCATGTATGGACACACACTGTGTATACATCATACTGATACATGCATGTACGGACACACACTGTGTATACATCATACTGATACATGCATGTACGGACACACACTGTGTATACATCATACTGATACATGCATGTACGGACACACACTGTGTATACATCATACTGATACATGCATGTACGGACAAACACTGTGTATACATCATACTGATACATACATGTATGGACACACACACTGTGTATACATCATACTGATTCATGCATGTATGGACACACACTGTACTCATCATACTGATACATGCATGTACGGACACACACAGTGTATACATCATACTGATACATGCATGTATGGACACACACTGTGTATACATCATACTGATTGATGCATGTATGGACACACACTGTACTCATCATACTGATACATGCATGTACGGACACACACTGTGTATACATCATACTGATACATGCATGTATGGACACACACTGTGTATACATCATACTGATTCATGCATGTAGGGACACGCACTGTACTCATCATACTGATACATGCATGTATGGACACACACTGTGTATACATCATACTGATACATGCATGTACGGACACACACTGTGTATACATCATACTGATACATGCATGTACGGACACACACTGTGTATACATCATACTGATACATGCATGTACGGACACACACTGTGTATACATCATACTGATACATGCATGTACGGACACACACTGTGTATACATCATACTGATACATGCATGTACGGACACACGCTATGTATGGACACACACATTTTATACATCATACTGATACATGCATGTATGGACACACACTGTGTATACATCATACTGATACATGCATGTATGGAAACACACTGTGTATACATCATACTGATACATGCATGTATGGACACACACTGTACTTATCATACTGATACATGCATGTACGGACCCACACTGTGTATACATCATACTGATACATGCATCTACGAGACAAACTGTGTATACATCATACTGATACATGCATCTACGGACACACACTGTGTATACATCATACTGATACACGCATGTACGGACACACACTGTGTATACATCATACTGATACATGCATGTACGGAGCCACACTGTATACATCATACTGATACATGCATGTAAGGACCCACAATGTGTATCATCATACTGATACATGCATGTATGGACACACACTGTATTCATCATACTGATACATGCATGTATGGACACACACTGTGTATACATCATACTGATACATGCATGTATGGACACAAACTGTGTATACATCATACTGATACATGCATGTATGGACACACACTGTGTATACATCATACTGATACATGCATGTACGGACACACACTGTGTATACATCATACTGATACATGCATGTATGGACACACACTGTGTATACATCATACTGATACATGCATGTATGGACACACACTGTGTATACATCATACTGATACATGCATGTATGGACACACACTGTGTATACATCATACTGATACATGCATGTACGGACACACACTGTGTATACATCATACTGATACATGCATGTACGGACACACACTGTGTATACATCATACTGATACATGCATGTATGGACACACACTGTGTATACATCATACTGATTCATGCATGTACGGACACACACTGTGTATACATCATACTGATACATGCATGTACGGACACACACTGTGTATACATCATACTGATACATGCATGTACGGACACACACTGTGTATACATCATACTGATACATGCATGTACGGACAAACACTGTGTATACATCATACTGATACATACATGTATGGACACACACTGTGTATACATCATACTGATTCATGCATGTATGGACACACACTGTACTCATCATACTGATACATGCATGTACGGACACACACAGTGTATACATCATACTGATACATGCATGTATGGACACACACTGTGTATACATCATACTGATTGATGCATGTATGGACACACACTGTACTCATCATACTGATACATGCATGTACGGACACACACTGTGTATACATCATACTGATACATGCATGTATGGACACACACTGTGTATACATCATACTGATTCATGCATGTAGGGACACGCACTGTACTCATCATACTGATACATGCATGTACGGACACACACTGTGTATACATCATACTGATACATGCATGTATGGATACACACTGTACTCATCATTCTGATACATGCATGTATGGACAAACAAAGTGTATACATCATACTGATACATGCATGTATGGTTCACAGTGTACTCATCATACTGATACATGCATGTATGGACACACACTGTGTATACATCATACTGATACATGCATGTACGGACACACACTGTGTATACATCATACTGATACATGCCTGTACGGACACACACTGTGTATACATCATACTGATACATGCATGTACGGACACACACTGTGTATACATCATACTGATACATGCATGTACGGACACACACTGTGTATACATCATACTGATACATGCATGTACGGACACACACTGTGTATACATCATACAGATACATGCCTGTATGGACACAAACTGTGTATACATCATACGTATACATCATACTGATACATGCATGTAAGGACACACACTGTACTCATCATACTGATACATGCAGGTATGGACACACACTGTACTCATCATACTGATACATGCATGTATGGACATACACACTGTATACATCATACTGATACATGCATGTATGGACACACACTGTACTCGTCATACTGATACATGCATGTACGGACACACACTGTACTCATCATACTGATACACGCATCTATGGACACACACTGTGTATACATCATACTGACACATGTATGTATGGACACAAACTGTATTCATCATACTGATACATGCATGTATGGACACACACTCTACTCATCATACTGATACATGAATGTATGGACACACACTGTACTCATCATACTGATACACGCATCTATGGACACACACTGTGTATATATCATACTGATACATGTATGTATGGACACACACTGTACTCATCATACTGATACATGCATGTATGGACACACACTCTACTCATCATACTGATACATGCATGTATGGACAAACACTGTGTATACATCATACTGATACATGCATGTACGGACACACACTGTACTTATCATACTGATACATGCATGTACGGACACACACTGTACTCATCATACTGATACACGCATTTATGGACACACACTGTGTATACATCATACTGATACATGCATCTACGAGCACAAACTGTGTATACATCATACTGATACATGCATCTACGGACACACACTGTATATACATCATACTGATACACGCATGTACGGACACACACTGTGTATACATCATACTGATACACTCATGTACGGACACACACTGTGTATACATCATACTGATACATGCATGTACGGACACACACTATGTATGGACAAACACTGTGTATACATCATACTGATACATGCATGTACGGACACACACTGTACTCATCATACTGATACATGCATGTATGGATACACAGTGTACTCATCATACTGATACATGCATGTATGGACACACACTGTGTATACATCATACTGATACATGCCTGTACGGACACACACTGTGTATACATCATACTGATACATGCATGTACGGACACACACTGTGTATACATCATACTGATACATGCATGTACGGACACACACTGTTTATACATCATACTGATACATGCATGTACGGACACACACTGTGTATACATCATACAGATACATGCCTGTATGGACACAAACTGTGTATACATCATACGTTTCATACTGATACATGCATGTAAGGACACACGCTGTACTCATCATACTGATACATGCAGGTATGGACACACACTGTACTCATCATACTGATACATGCATGTATGGACATACACACTGTATACATCATACTGATACATGCATGTATGGACACACACTGTACTCGTCATACTGATACATGCATGTACGGACACACACGGTGTATACATCATACTGATACATGCATCTATGGACACACACTGTGTATACATCATACTGATACATGCATGTATGGACACACACTGTACTCATCATACTGATACATGCATGTAGGGACACACACTACGCATCATACTGATACACGCATCTATGGACACACACTGTGTATACATCATACTGACACATGTATGTATGGACACAAACTCTATTCATCATACTGATACATGCATGTATGGACACACACTCTACTCATCATACTGATACATGAATGTATGGACACACACTGTACTCATCATACTGATACACGCATCTATGGACACACACTGTGTATATATCATACTGATACATGTATGTATGGACACACACTGTACTCATCATACTGATACATGCATGTATGGACACACACTGTACTCATCATACTGATACATGCATGTATGGACACACACTGTACTCATCATACTGATACATGCATGTATGGACAAACACTGTGTATACATCATACTGATACATGCATGTACGGACACACACTGTACTTATCATACTGATACATGCATGTACGGACACACACTGTACTCATCATACTGATACACGCATACTCATCATACTGATACACGCATCTATGGACACACACTGTGTATACATCATACTGATACATGCATCTACGAGCACAAACTGTGTATACATCATACTGATACATGCATCTACGGACACACACTGTGTATACATCATACTGATACACGCATGTACGGACACACACTGTGTATACATCATACTGATACATGCATGAACGGACACACACTGTGTATACATCATACTGATACATGCATGTATGGACACACACTGTACTCATCATACTGATACATGCATGTATGGACACACAATGTTTATACATCATACTGATACATGCATGTATGGACACACAATGTTTATACATCATACTGATACATGCATGTATGGACACAAACTGTGTATACATCATACTGATACATGCATGTATGGACACAAACTGTGTATACATCATACTGATACATGCATGTATGGACACACTCTGTGTATACATCATACTAATACATGCATGTACGGACACCTGTGTATACATCATACTGATACATGCATGTATGGACACACACTGTATACATCATACTGATACATGCATGTATGGACACACACTGTATACATCATACTGATACATGCATGTACGGACCCACACTGTGTATACATCATACTGATACATGCATCTATGGACACACACTGTGTATACATCATACTGATACATGCATGTATGGACACACACTGTACTCATCATACTGATACATGCATGTAGGGACACACACTACGCATCATACTGATACACGCATCTATGGACACACACTGTGTATACATCATACTGACACATGTATGTATGGACACAAACTGTATTCATCATACTGATACATGCATGTAGGGACACACACTACGCATCATACTGATACACGCATCTATGGACACACACTGTGTATACATCATACTGATACATGCATGTATGGACACACACTGTACTCATCATACTGATACATGCATGTAGGGACACACACTACGCATCATACTGATACACGCATGTACGGACACACACTGTGTATACATCATACTGATACATGCATGTACGGACACACACTGTATATACAGCATACTGATACATGCATGTACGGACACACCCTGTATATACATCATACTGATACATGCATGTACGGACACACACTGTGTATACATCATACTGATACATGCATGTATGGACACACACTGTATTCATCATACTGATACATGCATGTAAGTACACACACTGTGTATATATACATCATACTGTTACATGCATGTACGGACACACACTGTACTCATCATACTAATACATGCATGTACGGACACACACTGTGTATACATCATACTTATACATGTATGTATGGACACACACTGTGTATACATTATACTGATACATGCATGTATGGACACACACTGTGTATACATCATACTGATACATGCATGTACGAACACACACTATACTCATCATACTGATACATGCATGTACGGACACACGCTGTGTATACATCATACTGATACATGCCTGTACGGACACACACTGTGTATACATCATACTGATACATACATCTACGAACACAAACTGTGTATACATCATACTGATACATGCATTTACGGACACACACTGTGTATACATCATACTGATAAACGCATGTACGGACACAAACTTTGTCTACATCATACTGATACATGCATGTATGGACACACACTGTATACATCATACTGATACATGCATGTATGGACACACACTGTATACATCATACTGATACATGCATGTACGGACCCACACTGTGTATACATCATACTGATACATGCATGTAAGGACCCACACTGTGTATACATCATACTGATACATGCATGTATGGACACACAATGTGTATACACCATACTGATACATGCATGTATGGACACACACTGTATATACAGCATACTGATACATGCATGTACGGACACACCCTGTATATACATCATACTGATACATGCATGTACGGACACACACTGTGTATACATCATACTGATACATGCATGTATGGACACACTCTGTATACATCATACTGATACATGCATGTATGGACACACACTGTATACATCATACTGATACATGCATCTACGAACACAAACTGTGTATACATCATACTGATACATGCATGCAAGGACCCACACTGTATACATCATACTGATACATGCATGTACGGACCCACACTGTGTATACATCATACTGATACATGCATGTATGGACACACAATGTGTATACATCATACTGATACATGCATGTATGGACACAAACTGTGTATACATCATACTGATACATGCATGTATGGACACAAACTGTGTAAACATCATACTGATACATGCATGTATGGACACACAATGTGTATACATAATACTGATACATGCATGTATGGACACACACTGTATATACAGCATACTGATACATGCATGTACGGACAAACCCTGTATATACATCATACTGATACATGCATGTACGGACACACACTGTACTCATCATACTGATACATGCATGTATGGACACACACTGTACCATCATACTAATACATGAATGTATGGACACACACTGTACTCATCATACTGATACATGCATGTACGGACACACACTGTGTATACATCATACTGATTCATGCCTGATACATGAATGTATGGACACACACTGTACTCATCCTACTGATACATGCATGTACGGACACACACTGTGTATACATCATACTGATACATGCCTGATACATGCATGTATGGACACACACTGTACTCATCATACTGATACATGCATATAAGGACACACACTGCGTATACATCATACTGATACATGCATGTACGGACACACACTGTGTATACATCATACTGATACATGCATGTATGGACACACACTGTGTATACATCATACTGATACATGCATGTATGGACACACACTGTATACATCATACTGATACATGCATGTATGGACACACACTGTACTCATCATACTGATACATGCATCTACGGACACACATTTTGTATACATCATACTGATACACGCATGTACGGACACATACTGTGTATACATCATACTGATACATGCATGTACGGACACACACTGTGTATACATCATACTGATACACGCTTGTACGGACACACACTGTGTATACATCATACTGATACATGCATGTACGGACACACACTGTGTATAAATCATACTGATACATGCATGTATGGGCACAAACTGTGTCTACATCATACTGATATATGCATGTATTGACACACACTGTACTCATCATACTGATACATGCATCTATGGACACACACTGTGTATACATCATACTGATACACGCTTTTCGAGCCGGTAATCAGTGTCGTACAGTCCAAATCCCCGATTGTAAAACAATCCGGTTCATCATCACTGCCCGCTATACCGACTAAAAGTTCCTGGTCACGGGTGACCTCTAAACAACCCCCAGTTCCCATATGATCTGCCTGACCCCCACAATCATTCGCACAACCAAAACAGGCTGTTTCCATCTTTTTCCCTTTGACAGTTTTATTGGGTGGAAAGATAACTGGGGTGTCGGGGCTATCTACAACATCCGGCTCAGGCACATCAGGTACCGTGACCGGGATTCGCGCACATGGAATTGGGATACGGGAGGTACGTTTAGCCGTTAATGTGTGTTGAGCGTACGTATAGAGTGTACCCTCCTCCATTCCTTTGACCATATCGCCTAAGAAACGTTTCACATGAAATTGATATTGTGCATCAGAATCGTTTGTCCACACATTAGGGAACTTTGCTACAGCCTGAGTTAGACGATGTAACACAATTGTAACCCGTTTGACTCGGAGTCGAAAGGCAGGGGAGTTGGTGGTTTGGAGCGCAGCCCACCCATGAGGTACATAGGCTACACCATCCGTACCTGGCAATAACTTAAAATAAGGGGTCCTGCAGTTGACGGTTAGGAAATAGCGCAGAGACATACATAACTCGGTCGCGGACTGTGCCTCCAGTTCGACGAGTGTAGCATCCGTGATGGAGCATAATGCCCATTTCTCATCAAAATGAATACTTTGGTCCTGGGGATAATATGGAGGTTTGAGTACGAACGGCTTCTCTGCTCCCTTACCTATCTTATTTAACATGGCTTGCACAATATCTAATAATACTTGCACATCCTCACCGTCTAGGTCATAGGGCCAGGAATTGTCCGTCGCTACCATCGACATAATGAGAGTAAACATGTCGACAAAAAATCGTACGTTAGGGCTCCCTTGACCAGGTTGCCAACCGTGAAAGGCACGAACTGTGTGCATAAACATCCGGTTACGTATCGGTACTTCCTCATTAGTAAAAAATGACCAGGGGACTGAATTTGACGTCAGGAGGACGAGGGTCCTATTCAGGACAGCGGCCCGTTTGTTTTTAACATTGATGTTTGTGCTTTGGCCTTCACATACTTTT
>JABXNX010000109.1:88384-109459 GCA_014843695.1 Archivesica marissinica
CTATAATCAACAAAACTGTAGGTTACATTTACAGTACATTATAGTCAACAAGCTATAGCAATGAAACAGTAGATTACATTTACAGTACATTATAGTCAACAAACTATAGCAATGAAACAGTAGGTTACATTTACAGTACATTATAATCAACAAACCATAGCAATGAAACAGTAGGTTACATTTACAGTACATTATAATCAACAAAACTGTAGGTTACATTTACAGTACATTATAGTCAACAAACTATAGCAATGAAATAGTAGATTACATTTACAGTACATTATAGTCAACAAACAATATAATGTGAACAATCATCAATATGAGGGAAAGCGACGTCAATATACAATATAGCGTAAACTACATCAATGTGAGTGAAAGATACGTCAATAGACAATATAGGGTAAACTATCATGAATGTGAGTGAAAGCGACATCAATAGACAATATAGCCTCAACTCTCATCAATATGAGTGAAAGAGACGTCAATAGACAATATAGCGTCAACTATCATCAATGTGTGTGAAAGCGACGTCAATAGACAACATAGCGTAAACTATCATCAATCTTATGAAAAGCGACTTCAATAGACACAATAGCGTCAACTATCATCAATGTGCGAGAAAGCGACGTCAATAGACAACATAGCGTCAGCTATAATTAATGTGAGGGAAAACGACGTCAATTGACAATATAATGTGAACTATCATCAATATGAGGGAAAGCGACGTCAATATACAAAATAGCGTAAACTATCATCAATGTGAGTGAAAGTTACGTCAATAGACAATATAGCGTAAACTATCATCAATTTGAGTGAAAGCGACATCAATAGACAATATAGCGTAAACTAGCATCAATGGTAGTGAAAGCGACGTCAATAGACAATATTGCGTAAACTATCATCAATGTGTGTGAAAGCGACGTCAATAGACAATATAGCGTCAACTATCATCGATATGAGGGAAAGCGACGTCAATAGACAACATAGCGTCAACTATAATTAATGTGAAGGAAAACGACGTCAATTGACAATATAATGTGAACTATCATCAATATGAGGGAAAGCGACGTCAATATACAATATAGCGTAAACTATCATCAATATGAGTGAAAGATACGTCAATAGACAATATAGGGTAAAATATCATCAATGTGAGTGAAAGCTACGTCAATAGACAATATAGCGTAAACTATCATCAATATGAGGGAAAGCGACGTCAATAGACAAAATAGCGTCAACTATCATAAATGTGAGCGAAAGCGATGTCAATATACAATATAACGTAAACTATCATCAATGTGAGGGAAAGCGACGTCAATAGACAATATAACATCAACTATCATCGATATGAGGGAAAGCGACGTCAATAGACAAAATAGCGTAAACTATCATCAATGTGAGGGAAAGCGACGTCAATTGACAATATAATGTGAACTATCATCAATATGAGGGAAAGCGACGTCAATATACAATATAGCGTAAACTATCATCAATGTGAGTGAAAGTTACGTCAATAGACAATATAGGGTAAAATATCATCAATGTGAGTGAACGCGACGTCAATATAATATATAGCGTAAACTGTCATCAATGTGAGTGACAGTTACGTCAATAGACAATATAGCGTAAACTATCATCAATTTGAGTGAAAGCGACATCAATAGACAATATAGCGTCAACTCTCATCAATATGAGTGAAAGCGACGTCAATAGACAATATAGCGTAAACATTAATCAATATGAGTGAAAGCGACGCCAATAGACAATATAATGTCAACTATCATCAATGTGAGTGAAAGCGACGTCAATAGACAATATATCATAAACTAGCATCAATGATAGTGAAATGGTCGTCAATAGACAATATAGCGTAAACTAGCATCAATGGTAGTGAAAACGACGTCAATAGACAATATTGCGTAAGCTATCATCAATGTGTGTGAAAGCGACGTCAATAGACAATATAGCGTAAACTTTCATCAATGTGAGGAAAAGCGATGTCAATAGACAATATAGCGTCAACTATCATCAATATGAGGGAAAGCGACGTCAATAGAAAATAGAGCGTAAACAATAATCAATATGAGGGAAGGCGACCTCTATAGACAAAATAGCGTCAACTATCATCAATGTGAGTGAAAGCGACATCAATAGACAACATAGCATAAACTATCATCAATGTGAGAGAAAGCTACGTCAATAGACAATATAGCGTAAACTATCATCAATATGAGGGAAAGCGACGTCAATAGACAAAATAGCGTCAACTATCATCAATGTGAGTGAAAGCGACGTCAATATACAATATAACGTAATATATCATCAATGTGAGTGAAAGCGACATCAATAGACAATATAGCGTAAACTATAATCAATGTGAGTGAAAGCTACGTCAATAGACAATATAGCGTCAACTATCATCAATGGTTGTGAAAGCGACGTCAATAGACAATATAGCGTAAACTATCATCAATGTGAGGAAAAGCGACGTCAATAGACAATATAGCGTCAACTATCATCAATATGAGGGAATGCGACCTCAATAGACAACATAGCGTCAACTATTATTAATGTAAGGGAAAACGACGTCAATTGACAATATAATGTGAACTATCATCAATATGAGGGAAAGCGACGTCAATACACAACATAGCGTCAACTATTATTAATGTAAGGGAAAACGACGTCAATTGACAATATAATGTGAACTATCATCAATATGAGGGAAAGCGACGTCAATAGACAATATAGCGTCAACTATCATCAATGTGTGTGAAAGCGACGTCAATAGACAACATAGCGTAAACTATCATCAATGTGATGAAAAGCGACTTCAATAGACAAAATAGCGTCAACTATCATCAATGGTAGTGAAAGCGACGTCAATAGACAATATTGCGTAAACTATCATCAATGTGTGTGAAAGCGACGTCAATAGACAATATAGCGTAAACTTTCATCAATGTGAGGAAAAGCGATGTCAATAGACAATATAGCGTCAACTATCATCAATATGAGGGAAAGCGACGTCAATAGAAAATAGAGCGTAAACAATAATCAATATGAGGGAAGGCGACGTCTATAGACAAAATAGCGTCAACTATCATCAATGTGAGTGAAAGCGACATCAATAGACAACATAGCGTCAACTATAATTAATGTGAAGGAAAACGACGTCAATTGACAATATAATGTGAACTATCATCAATATGAGGGAAAGCGACGTCAATATACAATATAGTGTAAACTATCATCAATGTGAGTGAAAGATACGTCAATAGACAATATAGGGTAAACTATCATCAATGTGAGTGAAAGATACGTCAATAGACAATATAGCGTAAACTATCATCAATATGAGGGAAAGCGACGTCAATAGACAAAATAGCGTCAACTATCATCAATGTGAGCGAAAGCGACGTCAATATACAATATAACGTAAACTATCATCAATGTGAGGGAAAGCGACGTCAATAGACAATATAGCGTCAACTATCATCGATATGAGGGAAAGTGACGTCAATAGACAAAATAGCGTCAACTATCATCAATGTGAGCGAAAGCTACGTCAATATACAATATAACGTAAACTATCATCAAAGTGAGGGAAAGCGACGTCAATTGACAATATAATGTGAACTATCATCAATATGAGGGAAAGCGACGTCAATATACAATATAGCGTAAACTATCATCAATGTGAGTGAAAGTTACGTCAATAGACAATATAGGGTAAAATATCATCAATGTGAGTGAACGCGACGTCAATATAATATATAGCGTAAACTGTCATCAATGTGAGTGACAGTTACGTCAATAGACAATATAGCGTAAACTATCATCAATTTGAGTGAAAGCGACATCAATAGACAATATAGCGTCAACTCTCATCAATATGAGTGAAAGCGACGTCAATAGACAATATAGCGTAAACTATAATCAATATGAGTGAAAGCGACGCCAATAGACAATATAGTGTTAACTATCATCAATGTGAGGGAAAGCGACGTCAATAGACAATATATCATAAACTAGCATCAATGGTAGTGAAAGCGACGTCAATAGACAATATAGCGTAAACTAGCATCAATGGTAGTGAAAGCGACGTCAATAGACAATATTGCGTAAACTATCATCAATGTGTGTGAAAGCGACGTCAATAGACAAAATAGCGTCAACTATCATCAATGTGAGTGAAAGCGACGTCAATATACAATATAACGTAATATATCATCAATGTGAGTGAAAGCGACATCAATAGACAATATAGCCTAAACTATCATCAATGTGAGTGAAAGCTACGTCAATAGACAATATAGCGTAAACTATAATCAATGTGAGTGAAAGCTACGTCAATAGACAATATAGCGTCAACTATCATCAATGGTTGTGAAAGCGACGTCAATAGACAATATAGCGTAAACTATCATCAATGTGAGGAAAAGCGACGTCAATAGACAATATAGCGTCAACTATCATCAATATGAGGGAATGCGACCTCAATAGACAACATAGCGTCAACTATTATTAATGTAACGACGTCAATTGACAATATAATGTGAACTATCATCAATATGAGGGAAAGCGACGTCAATAGACAACATAGCGTCAACTATTATTAATGTAAGGGAAAACGACGTCAATTGACAATATAATGTGAACTATCATCAATATGAGGGAAAGCGACGTCAATAGACAATATAGCGTAACATATTATCAATGTGAGTGAAAGCGACGTCAATAGACAATATAGCGTAAACTATCAACAATATGAGGGAAAGCGACGTCAATAGAAAATAGAGAGTAAACAATAATCAATATGAGTGAAAGCTACGTCAATAGACAATATAGCGTCAACTATCATCAATATGAGGGAAAGCGACGTCAATAGACAAAATAGCGTCAACTATCATCAATGTGAGTGAAAGCGACGTCAATATACAATATAACGTAAACTATCATCAATGAGAGGGAAAGCGACCTCAATAGACAACATAGCGTCAACTATTATTAATGTAAGGGAAAACGACGTCAATATACAATATAACGTAATATATCATCAATGTGAGTGAAAGCGACATCAATAGACAATATAGCGTAAACTATCATTAATGTGAGTGAAAGCTACGTCAATAGACAATATAGCGTAAACTATAATCAATGTGAGTGAAAGCTACGTCAATAGACAATATAGCGTCAACTATCATCAATGGTTGTGAAAGCGACGTCAATAGACAATATAGCGTAAACTATCATCAATGTGAGGAAAAGCGACGTCAATAGACAATATAGCGTCAACTATCATCAATATGAGGGAAAGCGACGTCAATAGACAACATAGCGTCAACTATTATTAATGTAAGGGAAAACGACGTCAATTGACAATATAATGTGAACTATCATCAATATGAGGGAAAGCGACGTCAATAGACAATATAGCGTAAAATATTATCAATGTGAGTGAAAGCGACGTCAATAGACAATATAGCGTAAACTATCAACAATATGAGGGAAAGCGACGTCAATAGAAAATAGAGAGTAAACAATAATCAATATGAGTGAAAGCTACGTCAATAGACAATATAGCGTCAACTATCATCAATATGAGGGAAAGCGACGTCAATAGACAAAATAGCGTCAACTATCATCAATGTGAGTGAAAGCGACGTCAATATACAATATAACGTAAACTATCATCAATGAGAGGGAAAGCGACGTCAATAGACACTATAGCGTAAAATATTATCAATGTGAGTGAAAGCGACGCCAATAGACAATATAGCGTAAACTATCATCAATCTGAGGGAAAGCGACATCAAAAGACCAAATAGCGTCAACTCTCATCAATGTGAGTGAAAGCGACGTCATTATACAATATAGCGTAAACTATCATCAATATGAGAGAAAGCGACGTCAATAGAGAAAATAGCGTAAACTATCATCAATGTGAGTGAAAGCGACATCAATAGACAATTTAGCTTCAACTCTCATCAATATGAGTGAAAGCGACGTTAATAGACAATATAGCGTAAACTAGCATCAATGGTAGTGAAAGCGACGTCAATAGACAAAATAGCGTCAACTATCATCAATGTAAGCGAAAGCGACGTCAATATACAATATAACGTAAACTATCATCAATGTGAGGGAAAGCGACGTCAATAGACAATATAGCGTCAACTATCATCGATATGAGGGAAAGTGACGTCAATAGACAAAATAGCGTCAACTATCATCAATGTGAGCGAAAGCGACGTCAATATACAATATAACGTAAACTATCATCAAAGTGAGGGAAAGCGACGTCAATTGACAATATAATGTGAACTATCATCAATATGAGGGAAAGCGACGTCAATATACAATATAGCGTAAACTATCATCAATGTGAGTGAAAGTTACGTCAATAGACAATATAGGGTAAAATATCATCAATGTGAGTGAACGCGACGTCAATATAATATATAGCGTAAACTGTCATCAATGTGAGTGACAGTTACGTCAATAGACAATATAGCGTAAACTATCATCAATTTGAGTGAAAGCGACATCAATAGACAATATAGCGTCAACTCTCATCAATATGAGTGAAAGCGACGTCAATAGACAATATAGCGTAAACTATAATCAATATGAGTGAAAGCGACGCCAATAGACAATATAGTGTCAACTATCATCAATGTGAGTGAAAGCGACGTCAATAGACAATATAGCGTAAAATATTATCAATGTGAGTGAAAGCGACGCCAATAGACAATATAGCGTAAACTATCATCAATCTGAGGGAAAGCGACATCAAAAGACCAAATAGCGTCAACTATCATCAATGTGAGTGAAAGCGACGTCATTATACAATATAGCGTAAACTATCATCAATATGAGAGAAAGCGACGTCAATAGAGAAAATAGCGTAAACTCTCATCAATATGAGTGAAAGCGACGTTAATAGACAATATAGCGTAAACTAGCATCAATGGTAGTGAAAGCGACGTCAATAGACAAAATAGCGTCAACTATCATCAATGTGAGCGAAAGCGACGTCAATATACAATATAACGTAAACTATCATCAATGTGAGGGAAAGCGACGTCAATAGACAATATAGCGTCAACTATCATCGATATGAGGGAAAGTGACGTCAATAGACAAAATAGCGTCAACTATCATCAATGTGAGCGAAAGCGACGTCAATATACAATATAACGTAAACTATCATCAAAGTGAGGGAAAGCAACGTCAATTGACAATATAATGTGAACTATCATCAATATGAGGGAAAGCGACGTCAATATACAATATAGCGTAAACTATCATCAATGTGAGTGAAAGTTACGTCAATAGACAATATAGGGTAAAATATCATCAATGTGAGTGAACGCAACGTCAATATAATATATAGCGTAAACTGTCATCAATGTGAGTGACAGTTACGTCAATAGACAATATAGCGTAAACTATCATCAATTTGAGTGAAAGCGACATCAATAGACAATATAGCGTCAACTCTCATCAATATGAGTGAAAGCGACGTCAATAGACAATATAGCGTAAACTATAATCAATATGAGTGAAAGCGACGCCAATAGACAATATAGTGTCAACTATCATCAATGTGAGTGAAAGCGACGTCAATAGACAATATATCATAAACTACATCAATGTAGTGAAAGCGACGTCAATATACAATATAGCGTAAACTAGCATCAATGGTAGTGAAAGCGACGTCAATAGACAATATTGCGTAAACTATCATCAATGTGTGTGAAAGCGACGTCAATAGACAATATAGCGTAAACTTTCATCAATGTGAGGAAAAGCGATGTCAATAGACAATATAGCGTCAACTATCATCAATATGAGGGAAAGCGACGTCAATAGAAAATAGAGCGTAAACAATAATCAATATGAGGGAAGGCGACGTCTATAGACAAAATAGCGTCAACTATCATCAATGTGAGTGAAAGCGACATCAATAGACAACATAGCATAAACTATCATCAATGTGAGAGAAAGCTACGTCAATAGACAATATAGCGTAAACTATCATCAATATGAGGGAAAGCGACGTCAATAGACAAAATAGCGTCAACTATCATCAATGTGAGTGAAAGCGACGTCAATATACAATATAACGTAATATATCATCAATGTGAGTGAAAGCGACATCAATAGACAATATAACGTAAACTATCATCAATGTGAGTGAAAGCTACGTCAATAGACAATATAGCGTCAACTATAATCAATGTGAGTGAAAGCACGTCAATAGACAATATAACGTCAACTATCATCAATGTGAAAGCGACGTCAATAGACAATATAGCGTAAACTATCATCAATGTGAGGGAAAGCGACGTCAATAGACAACATAGCGTCAACTATTATTAATGTAAGGGAAAACGACGTCAATTGACAATATAATGTGAACTATCATCAATATGAGGGAAAGCGACGTCAATAGACAAAATAGCGTAAACTATCAACAATATGAGGGAAAGCGATGTCAATAGAAAATAGAGAGTAAACAAAAATCAATATGAGTGAAAGCTACGTCAATAGACAATATAGCGTCAACTATCATCAATATGAGGGAAAGCGACGTCAATAGACAAAATAGCGTCAACTATCATCAATGTGAGTGAAAGCGACGTCAATATACAATATAACGTAAACTATCATCAATGAGAGGGAAAGCGACGTCAATAGACAATATAGCGTAAACTATCATCAATCTGAGGGAAAGCGACATCAAAAGACCAAATAGCGTCAACTATCATCAATGTGAGTGAAAGCGACGTCATTATACAATATAGCGTAAACTATCATCAATATGAGAGAAAGCGACGTCAATAGAGAAAATAGCGTAAACTATCATCAATGTGAGTGAAAGCGACATCAATAGACAATATTGTGTAAACTATCATCAATATGAGAGAAAGCGACGTCAATAGAGAAAATAGCGTAAACTATCATCAATTTGAGTGAAAGCGACATCAATAGACAATATAGCTTCAACTATCACCAATGTGAGGAAAAGCGACGTCAATAGACAATATAGCGTCAACTATCATCAATATGAGGGAAAGCGACGTCAATAGACAACATAGCGTCAGCTATAATTAATGTGAGGGAAAACGACGTCAATTGACAATATAATGTGAACTATCATCAATATGAGGGAAAGCGACGTCAATATACAATATAGCGTAAACTACATCAATGTGAGTGAAAGATACGTCAATAGACAATATAGGGTAAACTATCATGAATGTGAGTGAAAGCGACATCAATAGACAATATAGCCTCAACTCTCATCAATATGAGTGAAAGAGACGTCAATAGACAATATAGCGTCAACTATCATCAATGTGTGTGAAAGCGACGTCAATAGACAACATAGCGTAAACTATTATCAATGTGATGAAAAGCGACTTCAATAGACAAAATAGCGTCAACTATCATCAATGTGAGAGAAAGCGACGTGAATAGACAACATAGCGTCAGCTATAATTAATGTGAGAGAAAACGACGTCAATTGACAATATAATGTGAACTATCATCAATATGAGGGAAAGCGACGTCAATATACAATATAGCGTAAACTATCATCTATGTGAGTGAAAGTTACGTCAATAGACATTATAGTGTAAACTATCATCAATATGAGTGAAAGCGACATCAATAGACAATATAGCGTCAACTCTCATCAATATGAGTGAAAGCGACGCCAATAGACAATATAGCGTCAACTATCATCAATGTGTGTAAAAGCGACGTCAATAGACAATATAGCATAAACTAGCATCAATCGTAGTGAAAGCGACGTCAATAGACAATATAGCGTAAACTATCATCAATGTGTGTAAAAGCGACGTCAATAGACAACATAGCGTAAACTATCATCAATGTGAGGAAAAGCGACCTCAATAGACAACATAGCGTCAACTATTATTAATGTGAGGGAAAAGGACGTCAATTGACAATATAATTTGATCTATCATCAATATGAGTGAAAGCTACGTCAATAGACAATATAGCGTAAACTATCATCAATATGAAGGAAAGCGACATCAATAGACAAAATAGCGTCAACTATCATCAATGTGAGTGAAAGCGACGTCAATATACAATATAGCTTAAACTGTCATCAATGTGAGGGAAAGCGACGTCAATAGAAAATATAGCGTAACACATTATCAATGTGAGTGAAAACGACGCCAATAGACAATATAGCGTAAACTATCATCAATATGAGAGAAAGCGTCGTCAATATACAATATAGCGTAAACTATCATCAATATGAGAGAAAGCGACGTCAATAGAGAAAATAGCGTAAACTATCATCAATGTGAGTGACAGCGACATCAATATACAATTTAGCGTCAACTCTCATCAATATGAGTGAAAGCGACGTTAATAGACAATATAGCGTAAACTAGCATCAATGGTAGTGAAAGCGACGTCAATAGACAATATTGCGTAAAATATCATCAATGTGTGTGAAAGCGACGTCAATAGACAATAGAGCGTAAACTATCATCAATATGAGGGAAAGCGACGTCAATAGACAACATAGCGTCAACTATAATTAATGTGAGGGAAAACGACGTCAATATACACTATAGCGTACACTGTCATCAATGTGAGTGAAAGTTACGTCAATAGATAATATAGCGTCAACTCTCATCAATATGAGTGAAAGCGACATCAATAGACAATATAGCTTCAACTCTCATCAATATGAGTGAAAGCGACGTTAATAGACAATATAGTGTAAACTAGCATCAATGGTAGTGAAAGCGAAGTCAATAGACAATATAGCGTCAACTATCATCAATATGAGGGAAAGCGACGTCAATACACACTGTAGCGTAAACTATCATCCATATGAGGGAAAGCGACGTCAATAGAAAATAGAGCGTAAACAATAATCAATATGAGGGAAAGCGACGTCAATAGACAAAATAGCATCAACTATCATCAATGTGAGTGAAAACGACGTCAATAGACAATATAGCGTAAACTATCGTCAATGTAAGGGAAAGCGACGTCAATAGACAATATAGCGTAACATATTATCAATGTGAGTGAAAGCGACGCCAATAGACAATATAGCGTAAACTATCATCAATGTGAGTGAAAGCGACGTCAATATACAATATAGCGTCAACTATCATCAATATGAGGGAAAGCGACGTCAATAGACAACATAGCGTCAGCTATAATTAATGTGAGGGAAAACGACGTCAATTGACAATATAATGTGAATTATCATCAATATGAGGGAAAGCGACGTCAATATACAATATAGCGTAAACTACATCAATGCGAGTGAAAGATACGTCAATAGACAATATAGGGTAAACTATCATGAATGTGAGTGAAAGCGTCATCAATAGACAATATAGCCTCAACTCTCATCAATATGAGTGAAAGAGACGTCAATAGACAATATAGCGTCAACTATCATCAATGTGTGTGAAAGCGACGTCAAGAGACAACATAGCGTAAACTATTATCAATGTGATGAAAAGCGACTTCAATAGACAAAATAGCGTCAACTATCATCAATGTGTGTGAAAGCGACGTCAATAGACAATATAGCGTAAACTATAATCAATGTGAGTGAAAGCTACGTCAATATACAATATAGCGTAAACTCTCGTCAATGTAAGGGAAAGCGACGTCAATAGACAATATAGCGTAACATATTATCAATATGAGAGAAAGCGACGTCAATAGAGAAAATAGGGTAAACTATCATCAATTTGAGTGAAAGCGACATCAATAGACAATATAGCTTCAACTCTCATCAATATGAGTGAAAGCGACGTTAATATACAATATAGCGTAAACTAGCATCAATGGTAGTGAAAGCGACGTCAATAGACAATATTGCGTAAACTATCATCAATGTGTGTGAAAGCGACGTCAATAGATAATATAGCGTAAACTATCATCAATATGAGGGAAAGCGACGTCAATAGACAACATAGCGTCAGCTATAATTAATGTGAGGGAAAACGACGTCAATTGACAATATAATGTGAACTATCATCAATATGAGGGAAAGCGACGTCAATAGACAATATAGCGTAAACTATCATCAATGTAAGGGTAAGCGACGTCAATAGACAATATAGCGTAACATATTATCAATGTGAGTGAAAGCGACGCCAATAGACAATATAGCGTAAACTATCATCAATGTGAGAGAAAGCGACGTCAATAGAGAAAATATCGTAAACTATCATCAATTTGAGTGAAAGCGACATCAATAGACAATATTGCGTAAACTATCATCAATGTGAGTGAAAGCGACGTCAATATACAATATAGCGTAAACTCTCATCAATATGAGAGAAAGCGACGTCAATAGAGAAAATAGCGTAAACTATCATCAATGTGAGTGAAAGCGACATCAATAGACAATATAGCTTCAACTCTCATCAATATGAGTGAAAGCGACGTTAATAGACAATATAGCGTAAACTAGCATCACTGGTAGTGAAAGCGAAGTCAATAGACAATATAGCGTAAACTGTCATCAATGTAAGGGAAAGCGACGTCAATAGACAATATAGCGTAACATATTATCAATGTGAGTGAAAGCGACGCCAATAGACAATATAGCGTAAACTATCATCAATGTGAGTGAAAGCGACGTCAATATACAATATAGCGTAAACTATCATCAATATGAGGGAAAGCGACGTCAATAGACAAAATAGCGTCAACGTTCATCAATGTAGCGTAAACTAGCATCAATGGTAGTGAATGCGACGTCAATAGACAATATTGCGTAAACTATCATCAAAGTGTGAAAGCGACGTCAATAGACAAAATAGCATCAACGTTCATCAATGTGAGTGAAAGCGACGTCAATAGACAATATAGCGTAAACTATCATCAATATGAGGGAAAGCGACGTCAATAGACAACATAGCGTCAGCTATAATTAATGTTAGGGAAAACGACGTCAATTGACAATATAATGTGAACTATCATCAATATGAGGGAAAGCGACGTCAATAGACAAAATAGCGTCAACTATCATCAATGTGAGTGAAAGCGACGTCAATAGACAATATAGCGTAAACTATAATCAATGTGAGTGAAAGCTACGTCAATATACAATATAGCGTAAACTCTCGTCAATGTAAGGGAAAGCGACGTCAATAGACAATATAGCGTAACATATTATCAATATGAGAGAAAGCGACGTCAATAGAGAAAATAGGGTAAACTATCATCAATTTGAGTGAAAGCGACATCAATAGACAATATAGCTTCAACTCTCATCAATATGAGTGAAAGCGACGTTAATATACAATATAGCGTAAACTAGCATCAATGGTAGTGAAAGCGACGTCAATAGACAATATTGCGTAAACTATCATCAATGTGTGTGAAAGCGACGTCAATAGATAATATAGCGTAAACTATCATCAATATGAGGGAAAGCGACGTCAATAGACAACATAGCGTCAGCTATAATTAATGTGAGGGAAAACGACGTCAATTGACAATATAATGTGAACTATCATCAATATGAGGGAAAGCGACGTCAATAGACAATATAGCGTAAACTATCATCAATGTAAGGGTAAGCGACGTCAATAGACAATATAGCGTAACATATTATCAATGTGAGTGAAAGCGACGCCAATAGACAATATAGCGTAAACTATCATCAATGTGAGAGAAAGCGACGTCAATAGAGAAAATATCGTAAACTATCATCAATTTGAGTGAAAGCGACATCAATAGACAATATTGCGTAAACTATCATCAATGTGAGTGAAAGCGACGTCAATATACAATATAGCGTAAACTCTCATCAATATGAGAGAAAGCGACGTCAATAGAGAAAATAGCGTAAACTATCATCAATGTGAGTGAAAGCGACATCAATAGACAATATAGCTTCAACTCTCATCAATATGAGTGAAAGCGACGTTAATAGACAATATAGCGTAAACTAGCATCACTGGTAGTGAAAGCGAAGTCAATAGACAATATAGCGTAAACTGTCATCAATGTAAGGGAAAGCGACGTCAATAGACAATATAGCGTAACATATTATCAATGTGAGTGAAAGCGACGCCAATAGACAATATAGCGTAAACTATCATCAATGTGAGTGAAAGCGACGTCAATATACAATATAGCGTAAACTATCATCAATATGAGGGAAAGCGACGTCAATAGACAAAATAGCGTCAACTTCATCAATGTAGCGTAAACTAGCATCAATTTGAGTGAAAGCGACATCAATAGACAATATTGCGTAAACTATCATCAATGTGTGTGAAAGCTATGTCAATAGACAATATAGCGTAAACTATCATCAATGTGAGGAAAAGCGACGTCAATAGACAATATAGCGTCAACTATCATCAATATGAGGGAAAGCGACGTCAATAGACAACATAGCGTCAGCTATAATTAATGTGAGGGAAAACGACGTCAATTGACAATATAATGTGAACTATCATCAATATGAGGGAAAGCGACGTCAATATACAATATAGCGTAAACTATCATCAATGTGAGTGAAAGATACGTCAATAGACAATATAGGGTAAACTATCATGATTGTGAGTGAAAGCGACATCAATAGACAATATAGCCTCAACTCTCATCAATATGAGTGAAAGCGACATCAATAGACAATATTGCGTAAACTATCATCAATGTGTGTGAAAGCGACGTCAATAGACAATATAGCGTAAACTATCATCAATGTGAGGAAAAGCGACGTCAATAGACAATATAGCGTCAACTATCATCAATATGAGGGAAGGCGACGTCAATAGACAACATAGCGTCAGCTATAATTAATGTGAGGGAAAACGACGTCAATTGACAATATAATGTGAACTATCATCAATATGAGGGCAAGCGACGTCAATATACAATATAGCGTAAACTATCATCAATGTGAGTGAAAGAAACGTCAATAGACAATATAGGGTAAACTATCATGATTGTGAGTGAATGCGACATCAATAGACAATATAGCCTCAACTCTCATCAATATGAGTGAAAGAGACGTCAATAGACAATATAGCGTCAACTATCATCAATGTGTGTGAAAGCGACGTCAATAGACAACGTAGTGTAAACTATCATCAATGTGATGAAAAGCGACTTCAATAGGCAAAATAGCGTCAACTATCATCAATGTGAGAGAAAGCGACGTCAATAGACAACATAGCGTCAGCTATCATCAATATGAGGGAAAGCGACGTCAATAGACACTATAGCGTAAACTATCATAAATGTGAGTGAAAGCGACGTCAATAGACAATATAGCGTAAACTATCATCAATGTGAATGAAAGCGACGTCAATAGACAATATAGCGTAAACTATCATCAATGTGAGTGAAAGCGACATCAATAGACAATATAGCTTCAACTCTCATCAATATGAGTGAAAGCGACGTTAATAGACAATATAGCGTAAACTAGCATCAATGGTAGTGAAAGCGACGTCAATAGACAATATTGCGTAAACTATCATCAATATGAGGGAAAGCGACGTCAATAGACAACATAGCGTCAGCTATAATTAATGTGAGGGAAAACGACGTCAATATACAAAATAGCGTCAACTATCATCAATGTGAGTGAAAGCGACGTCAATAGACAATATAGCGCAAACTATCATCAACATGAGGGAAAGCGACGTCAATAGACAAAATAGTGTCAACTATCATCAATGTGAGTGAAAGCGACATCAATATACAATATAGCGTAAACTATCATCAATGTAAGGGAAAGCGACGTCAATAGACAATATAGCGTAACATATTATCAATGTGAGTGAAAGCGACGCCAATAGACAATATAGCGTAAAATATCATCAATGTGAGAGAAAGCGACGTCAATAGAGAAAATATCGTAAACTATCATCAATTTGAGTGAAAGCGACATCAATAGACAATATTGCGTAAACTATCATCAATGTGAGTGAAAGCGACGTCAATATACAATATAGCGTAAACTATCATCAATATGAGAGAAAGCGACGTCAATAGAGAAAATAGCGTAAACTATCATCAATGTGAGTGAAAGCGACATCAATAGACAATATAGCTTCAACTCTCATCAATATGAGTGAAAGCGACGTTAATAGACAATATAGCGTAAACTAGCATCAATGGTAGTGAAAGCGAAGTCAATAGACAATATAGCGTAAACTGTCATCAATGTAAGGGAAAGCGACGTCAATAGACAATATAGCGTAACATATTATCAATGTGAGTGAAAGCGACGCCAATAGACAATATAGCGTAAACTATCATCAATGTGAGTGAAAGCGACGTCAATATACAATATAGCGTAAACTATCATCAATATGAGGGAAAGCGACGTCAATAGAAAATAGAGCGTAAACAATAATCAATATGAGGGAAAGCGACGTCAATAGACAAAATAGCATCAACGTTCATCAATGTGAGTGAAAGCGACGTCAATAGACAATATAGCGTAAACTAGCATCAATGATAGTGAATGCGACGTCAATAGACAACATAGCGTCAGCTATAATTAATGTTAGGGAAAACGACGTCAATTGACAATATAATGTGAACTATCATCAATATGAGGGAAAGCATACGTCAATATACAAAATAGCGTCAACTATCATCAATGTGAGTGAGAGCGACGTCAATAGACAATATAGCGTAAACTATCATCAATGTGAGTGAAAGCGACGTCAATAGACAATATAGTGTAAACTATCATCAATGTGAGTGAAAGCGACATCAATAGACAATATAGCCTCAACTCTCATCAATATGAGTGAAAGCGACATCAATAGACAATATTGCGTAAACTATCATCAATGTATGTGAAAGCGACGTCAATAGACAATATAGCGTAAACTATCATCAATGTGAGGAAAAGCGACGTCAATAGACAATATAGCGTCAACTATCATCAATATGAGGGAAGGCGACGTCAATAGACAACATAGCGTCAGCTATAATTAATGTGAGGGAAAACGACGTCAATTGACAATATAATGTGAACTATCATCAATATGAGGGCAAGCGACGTCAATATACAATATAGCGTAAACTATCATCAATGTGAGTGAAAGATACGTCAATAGACAATATAGGGTAAACTATCATCAATATGAGGGAAAGCGACGTCAATAGACAAAATAGTGTCAACTATCATCAATGTGAGTGAAAGCGACATCAATATACAATATAGCGTAAACTATCATCAATGTAAGGGAAAGCGACGTCAATAGACAATATAGCGTAACATATTATCAATGTGAGTGAAAGCGACGCCAATAGACAATATAGCGTAAACTATCATCAATGTGAGTGAAAGCGACGTCAATATACAATATAGCGTAAACTATCATCAATATGAGAGAAAGCGACGTCAATAGAGAAAATATCATAAACTATCATCAATTTGAGTGAAAGCGACATCAATAGACAATATTGCGTAAACTATCATCAATGTGTGTGAAAGCTATGTCAATAGACAATATAGCGTAAACTATCATCAATGTGAGGAAAAGCGACGTCAATAGACAATATAGCGTCAACTATCATCAATATGAGGGAAAGCGACGTCAATAGACAACATAGCGTCAGCTATAATTAATGTGAGGGAAAACGACGTCAATTGACAATATAATGTGAACTATCATCAATATGAGGGAAAGCGACGTCAATATACAATATAGCGTAAACTATCATCAATGTGAGTGAAAGATACGTCAATAGACAATATAGGGTAAACTATCATGATTGTGAGTGAAAGCGACATCAATAGACAATATAGCCTCAACTCTCATCAATATGAGTGAAAGCGACATCAATAGACAATATTGCGTAAACTATCATCAATGTATGTGAAAGCGACGTCAATAGACAATATAGCGTAAACTATCATCAATGTGAGGAAAAGCGACGTCAATAGACAATATAGCGTCAACTATCATCAATATGAGGGAAGGCGACGTCAATAGACAACATAGCGTCAGCTATAATTAATGTGAGGGAAAACGACGTCAATTGACAATATAATGTGAACTATCATCAATATGAGGGCAAGCGACGTCAATATACAATATAGCGTAAACTATCATCAATGTGAGTGAAAGATACGTCAATAGACAATATAGGGTAAACTATCATGATTGTGAGTGAATGCGACATCAATAGACAATATAGCCTCAACTCTCATCAATATGAGTGAAAGAGACGTCAATAGACAATATAGCGTCAACTATCATCAATGTGTGTGAAAGCGACGTCAATAGACAACATAGTGTAAACTATCATCAATGTGATGAAAAGCGACTTCAATAGGCAAAACAGCGTCAACTATCATCAATGTGAGAGAAAGCGACGTCAATAGACAAAATAGCGTCAGCTATAATTAATGTGAGGGAAAACGACGTCAATTGACAATATAATGTGAACTGTCATCAATATGAGGGAAAGCGACGTCAATAGACACTATAGCGTAAACTATCATAAATATGAGTGAAAGCGACGTCAATAGACAATATAGCGTAAACTATCATCAATGTGAATGAAAGCGACGTCAATAGACAATATAGCGTAAACTATCATCAATGTGAGTGAAAGCTAGTCAATAGACAATATAGCGTAAACTTTCATCAATGTGAGTGAAAGCGACGTCAATAGACAATATAACGTAAACTATCATAACTGTGAGTGAAAGCGACGTCAATAGACAATATAGCGTCAACTCTCATCAATGTGAGGGAATGCGACGTCAATAGACAATATAGCGTAAACTATCATCACTGTGAGTGAAAGCTACGTCAATAGACAATATAGCGTAAACTACCATCAATGAGAGTGAAAGCTACGTCAATAGACAATATAGCGTAAACTACCATCAATGTGAGTGAAAGCGACGTCAATAGACAAAATAGCGTCAACTATCATCAATGTGAGTGTAAGCGACGTCAATAGACAATAGAGCCTAAACAATAATCAATATGAGGGAAAGCGACGTCAATAGACACAATAGCCTAAACTACCATCAATGTGAGTGAAAGCGACGTCAATGGACAAAATAGCGTCAACTGTCATCAATGTGAATGACAGCGACGTCAATAGACAATATAGCGTACACTATGATCAATGTGATTAAAAGCGACGTCAATATACAATATAGCGTAAACTGTCATCAATGTGAGTGAAAGTTACGTCAATAGACATTATAGCGTAAACTATCATCAATATGAGTGAAAGCAACGTCAATAGACAATATAGCGTCAACTCTCATCAATATGAGTGAAAGCGACGTCAATAGACAATAGAGCGTAAACAATAATCAATATGAGGGAAAGCGATAACAATAGACAAAATAGCGTCAACTATCATCAATGTGAGTGAAAGCGACGTCAATAGACAAAATAGCGTAAACTATCATCAATGTGAGTGAAAGCGACGTCAATATACAATATAGCGTAAACTGTCATCAATGTGAGTGAAAGTTACGTCAATAGACAATATAGCGTAAACTATCATCAATGTGAGTGAAAGCGACATCAATAGACAATATAGCGTCAACTCTCATCAATATGAGTGAAAGCGATGTCAATAGACAATATAGCGTAAACTATCATCAATGTGAGTGAAAGCTACGTCAATAGACAAAATAGCGTCAACTATCATCAATGTGAGTGAAAGCGACGTAAATAGACAATATAGCGTAAACTATCATCAATGTGAGTGAAAGCGACGTCAATATACAATATAGCGTCAACTCTCATCAATATGAGTGAATGCGACGTCAATAGACAATATAGCGTAAACAATCATCAATGTGAGTAAAAGCTACGTCAATAGACATTATAGCGTCAACTCTCATCAATATGAGTGAAAGCGACGTCAATAGACAATAGAGCGTAAACAATAATC
The DNA here is from genome assembly GCA_014843695.1 of Archivesica marissinica. NCBI lineage: Eukaryota > Metazoa > Mollusca > Bivalvia > Venerida > Vesicomyidae > Archivesica > Archivesica marissinica. Next base: position 108,323 of record JABXNX010000109.1, read on the forward strand.
AATATGAGGGAAAGCGATAACAATAGACAAAATAGCGTCAAATGTCATCAATGTGAGTGAAAGCGACGTCAATAGACAATTAAGCGTGAACAATAATCAATATGAGGGAAAGCGACGTCAATAGACAAAATAGCGTCAACTATCATCAATGTGAGTGAAAGCGACGTCAATAGAAAATATAGCGTAAACTATCATCAATATGAGGGAAAGCGACGTCAATAGACAATATTGCGTAACATATTATCAATGTGAGTGAAGGCGACGTCAATAGACAATATAGCGTAAACTATCATCAATGTGAGTCAAAGCGACTTCAATAGACAATAGAGCGTAAACAATAATCAATATGAGGGAAAGCGACGTCAATAGACAATATAGCGTGAACTATCATCAAAGTGTGTGAAAGCGACGTCAATAGACAATATAGCGTCAACTCTCATCAATATGAGTGAAAGCGACGTCAATAGACAAAATAGCGTCAACTATCAGCAATGTGAGTGAAAGCGACGTCAATAGACAACATAGCGTAAACTAACATCAATATGAGGGAAAGCGACGTCAATAGACAACATAGCGTCAGCTATAATTAATGTGAGGGAAAACGACGTCAATTGACAACATAGCGTAAACTATCATAAATGTGATGAAAAGCGACTTCAATAGGCAAAATAGCGTCAACTTTCATCAATGTGAGAGAGAGCGACGTCAATAGACAACATAGCGTCAGCTATAATTAATGTGAGGGAAAACGACGTCAATTGACAATATAATGTGAACTATCATCAATATGAGGGAACGCGACGTCAATAGACACTATAGCGTAAACTATCATCAATGTGAATGAAAGCGACGTTAATAGACAATTTAGCGTAAACTATCATCACTGTGAGTGAAAGCTACCTCAATAGATAATATAGCGTAAACTATTATCAATGTGAGTGAAAGCTAGTCAATAGACAATATAGCGTAAACATTCATCAATGTGAGTGAAAGCGACGTCAATAGACAATATAGCGTAAACTATCATAAATGTGAGTGAAAGCGACGTCAATAGACAATATAGCGTCAACTCTCATCAATGTGAGGGAATGCGACGTCAATAGACAATATAGCGTAAACTATCATCACTGTGAGTGA